>JAQHUG010000107.1:1054001-1066775 GCA_028555095.1 Dicrostonyx torquatus | reverse complement strand
TCTCTCTGTCTCTCTCTGTAAACACTGGAAACAAATATAGGCTAAGTGTCCAGGCAACATAGAGAATTTTCCATACCTAGTTGGAAGGAATTAAGCAGCTGTGACACTTAAGAAATGTTTAAAAATTACAAAATTACTAAATCCACATCGATTTGCTATGAAGAATGTATCATTCTCTTTGATCAATAAGTCTGACTGAACTGAGGTGTGGGCGCCTTCACACGATAGCGTACAGCCTCGAGAAGCTCCTAAACCGGTGTGGACTGCCTCCTTGCCGGGGTCTATGAAGTGCCCTCAGTGTGCTCCGTCAGAACATCCACAAGACACTGCACCTGGGCCCCGGGGATTTTACGACGTGGGCCAAGACTCCAAACACAGGCAGCCTGGCGAACTGCGGCATCCCGGCTTGTTTATAACAGCAATTTCAGCTCGCACAGATCCACAATTTATTTGCAAACAGATTAATTAATGTCGCAGCAGCTGTTTGCCGCCAGTCTGCGATCTCACAGAGCACATATGACACTTTCCCGTCTTCTATTCCATAGGGGCAACTTCTGCAATGTTCAGATTAGGTCTGGGCTGCAGCGGCCCACACGATAAAATAAACTAAGTCCTGAAGTCGCCAGGCTGGCTTCCCAGGATCCCCAGGCCACCGGGTCTCTAGTGATTTCTCCCTTGCCCCACTTTCTGAGCTTCCTTCAAATTGTAGCCCCAAAATGCCAGTTTGCAAACAGGCTGCGAAAAAGAAAGCCAGGCCTCTGTTTTGTTTGATTTTTGTTATTATTATTATTATTATTATTTAAAATAAAAACGCTTATTTTCCTATGCTTTCAGGTCCCTCTGGGTTGATGTTCAGCAGCATGAACCACGGGGTGTAATGAAAAAAAAAATGTTCAGTGTTTTTCAGGAACCTGACAGAATAAACAAACGTCTAAATTACTGCAGAAGAGCCGCCAAGCAACACAGCATAAGCGAGGTGGATGGCTCCCGACTACACAACGCAGCTCTTCTGATTGTGTTTCTCTTCTAGAAGGAAAAAGAAACAGAAGACTAGACAAAATCCCCAAAGCCTCGCTAGGCTAAATTTCCTTCCTCTCCTTTGAACAGACTACGCGGATTTTGTTGACTAATTGGGATCAATCCCAGTTGTAAATTGCCTAGCTATCCTACAGCTTTAATTAAGCTACCAGAGGGAGCTGTTTATCAATTAACACTTGTTACAAATTATTAGTAATTATATGGACTTTGTATGTATACTACAGCCTGCAAAACCAAAACTGCCTTCCCCAGTTGTTAGGGAAGCAAACTGAATAGTTAATGGGCTATTTGGATAAAGGAACCATCCCCGACAGTAATTACAAAACCCCTTTCATTGGCCGGAAGATTTGAGGTGTACTCCAGTGCTAGGGACAGCCATCAAGCAAACGCCATGAGCAAGGAGCACTTCTTTTGCCAGAGCTTAGTGTTGACTGGCAGCCAATGTAATGTGGACTCTGGGTCTGTATTTACTTTTTGAGTAACAAGCATAATGGTTATGGGAATTCTATGTAAAAGTTGGTAATGTATTCAAGCATTAAAGCTACCCCTCTCAGTATGCACTTGGTTCTGTGATAATTTTAATTGGCTTAATTGAGATGCACAAACCTGATTAATGTTTAATTCCTTTATATTAAAAAAAAGAGTCAAGTAGTTCGACATTTCTTCAATTATGTTAGATCTTTCTAGACTTCAAAGGAATGTTACAGTAGACAGCCAGATACGGGTGAGCTGATTAAAGAGTAAAGATTGCTCATTATAATCTAAGAGTACAAAATTGGTTTGTGTAGCCTTTGAAAGTCAAAATTATGAGCTAAAACTTGAGCTACAGTAATTAACCCAATTTATAGTCATTTTTGCTTATCTGTTTGCTTATGATTAGTAATTTAAAATGATCCATGGGATTGATTTACACATCTAAAAGCCCATTCGAAGACCCAAAATGTTTTGTCCATGATTCTTAGAAACACTGGAGGAATGTAGTTAATGGCATTAGTAAACACCTATCAACCGATGGAAGACATGAGCAAAGAAAGGGCTTCATTGTGAACTGCATGACTCTAGACACATAAATACAAAAACTTTTGTATGTAACCCACCTGCAAAACATCTAACTCGCATTTCCTGTGGCTCTCTAGAAAATTAAAAAGTAAATTCAGGTGAAAATTGTAAGCACGGGCATTTCACTGTGCACAACTCTAACAGGGTTTGTCATCCCCCCACAAACTCAAGCTTTTCCATTTACTTCAGAAAGCAGGATCAGATATTGGACAGAACTACTAGGGAGTCCAAGAACATTCAAGATGTATCTACCAGTAATAAGTATTCAGGACTGAGAGGAGGGCTCGTCTTGTAGGCATGAAGACCTGGACTCAAACTCCAGAACCCACATAAGAAATGAGAATCAAAAACCAGGCCCAGAATGGTGCACATCACAATTCCAGGGATGAGGAGGTAGAGATGGGCAGAGTCTGGGGCACGCTGGCAAGCCTAGCCTCCTTGGTGAAGTTCAGATCTGTGAGAGATCCATCTCAAAACACAAGCTGGACAGTGCCTGGAGCATGATATCCAGTGCTGGCCTCCAGCTTCCATGTTCACACACATGTGTGCATACCTGCTCATGTGTGAACACCTGCACACAGACAAACAGAAAATAACTCAGCATTCAAAACGATGAGACATTTGCTTCATTTTAGAGACTTATGTTTGTTGTATGAGAGTGGCTGGTTGGATGGTAAGCACACACTAGTACAGAGCCTACAGAGGCCAGAGGCATCAGACCCTCCCAGAGGTGGAGTTATAGGTAGTTGAGAGCCACCTAATAAGGATGTTAGGACCCCAGTTCAGGTCCTCTGCCAGAGCAGTGCTCAAGCTTATTCACCAAGCCATCTTCCCAGGCCTTTTTTTTTTTTTTTGACTAAAAAAATTTAGCAAAAGCTTTTGCTAAATTTTAAATGTTCCAAGATTTCAGTGATATAGAAATATAAAGCCATCTGTTTGATGAGAGACAATAGAAAGCTTAGAATCAGATAAAATGGGACAGAGAAACTTCACCAGGTCTCCATCCCAAAGCATCCAGGCACTCAGTTCAAATCAGATGTCCTGCAACCTGTCTAGGTGTGCAACAATGTCAATTAGCATGTGAGGAAGTGGTTGGAGCACCTTCCTTCAAGGCTGGCTCCCTGCAAGCTCTAGATGCTCTCTACAAAGGGAATTCCACAGACAACCATCTTGAGGAAACTGCACTGTTTTCTTTTTGAAGAATGATTATAGCCATTCAAATATTAAACATTCTACAAATTTTATTAAAGAACCTTTTTTGTGAAATACCAACTAATAGCATACAATAGCCTTAGGCTGCAGCAGTGGAGTAATGTGAATCAAAATGAGGCGTCTGCATTTACTGTCCCCAGAGCTGTGTTGATCACATCTGTCCACATGAACTTTTCCCTTCTCACCTTACCCATGGGGGCAACGAGTCCACATGCCCGGCATGGGAATGGCCTTACCGCCTCACTCTTCTTCAAAGGGCATGCAAGAGCAAGAAGACAATGGTTCCCCTATTGTTTCTGGCCCAGGTGCATTGCTGCATGTTTGATTTTCTAGCATGTACATTAGAATATTCTATTTTAAAAAGAGATGGGGGAGGGGCCAGTGAGATGACTCAGCACATAAAGGCACCAGCCACAAGCCTTAACAACCACACATACGTGGCCATATACGCACATATGTGTGCGTGCACTCGCGCGAACACACACACACACACACAGACTATAAACAAACAAACAAATAAATAAATAAATGTTGTGCCCAGTCCGTGGGGACCCCAAAAGACCACCATGGAGACCAACTCTCTGAAATGCAAAAGCAAGGTTTATTATCATGCACGTGTACAAGCCAGCAGGGACCTCATCTGCACAGCAGCAGCATCAGCAGCAGCAGCAGCAGCAGCGAGAGGAGGTACCCCACCCTTCCAGAGAGCACTATTTAAAGGCAAACATCAAATAAGTTACATTAGCAGGGCTTGTGAAAAGTTTTTGCATCCCGATAAACCTCTCTGCCAATGCAATAACCATGCAATAATCAGACCAAATCAAACTGAATTGGAAAAAGCCCAGGTTTAATGGATACTAATGCTCCCAGGTGGCCTTCCAGGACCTCAGAAAGGAGATGGGGAAGGAAGATGGGGAAACCATGTGTTTGTTTCCTGGGTTGCTGTTTAAATACCCTGTGGAAGTGGTCTTGAGCATCTCTGAGGAGAGGTCATCATTTGGCGGGCTTTCTCAGGAGTGGAGTCTGAACAGTTTGGGGTGACGGGTTCAATCCTGATTGGCTGATATTTGTCTAGGGGTGTCCTGGTGCAAAGTGATGGGTGTGTGCTGGCAGGTGATCTACAACAGTTGGATTGTTAGAAATTTCCTTTGGATGATCTATTCCTGGGTGGAGCATGGATGGTCTCAGTTTATGGTCTTTCTTGCAACCAGGTATTGCCGTAGGGAAAACTACTGAGACTCAGGTCTCTATTAAGCCTATCATGACTGGGTCCTACATAAATAAAAAGTAAATAAACAAAATGTTAATCCTAAAAAGAGCTAGGAAAGATTTGTTGAGAACCAAGGGGGAAATCAGTCATCTTAAACCTAAAAGTATGAATCCTAGACATTTTTTAAGATACTAACCAAACATAGAGGAAAAAATACATTCCCATCACCCTATGGGATGGACAAGGAAAGTTGGGTTCCTGTGGATAAATATGGAGCTTACATAGAGATGTGTGTGGTGTGAGCTCTAACCATATCCGCTGAGAAGGACTAAAAACATGGGCACTGGTACTAATTAGCACAGCTACCACCCATGCCTTGGCTCCTAAATACCATTCCTAGACAAGTGTGGTAGTGCACACCTTTAATCCCAGGAGACAGAGCCCACTGAATCTCTGTAATCTTGAAGTCACCATGGTCTACATAGTGAGTCTAAGTACCCACTGTTTTAATTAGGGTTTCTACGGCTGGTCTGGCTGTGATAAACACACCATGGCCAAAAGCTACTTGGGTAAGAAAGGGTTTATTTCATTTTACAATTCCAGATTACAGTCCATCACTGAGAGAAGACTTAGTAGGAACTCAAAGCAGGAATCTGGAGGAATGATCTGATGCAGAAGCCGTGAAGGAGTGCTGCTTACTGGTCTGCTCCTCATGACCTACTCAGCTAGTTTTCTTGTACCATCCGGAACCACCTTCCTAGGGGTATCATTGCCCAAAGCAGTCTTGGCCCTTCCATGTCACTCATTAGTCAAGAAGATGGCCCACAGGCCTTTCCACAAGCCAATCAGATGAGGGCATTTTCTCAACTGAGGTTCCTTCTTCCCAAATGAACCTAGCTTGTGTCAAGTTGCCAAAAAATTAGCCAACATGCTCACCAAAGGGAATTAGGGATGCAAGATCAGAGCTGGATATGTACCAGATAAGCCTAGATCCTAGAACATCTCATTATACCACAAAGTAAGAAAGTATTCAAGGGTGGATAGGACGTGCCAGATGGAAAGGAAAGTCAACTTTAAAAGACCCTCCACTGTATGTTGGTTAAGTATGAAGCAAATCATTGTAGTATAATAACAAATTATAACATAGAATAACTAATATTTTGTGAGCCCATGCAGATAGGAAAGAAAAGTAGACAGGATGAATAAATGGAAGGAAGGAAAGAAGGGTGAAGGAAGGGTGAGGGCAGAAACGCTAGCTTTCCCTGAAGTAAAGTGCCTACGGGTTAGTACGGAAGGGAGGAGGCAACTCAGAATGCATATCTTACATTCACCACAGTAATAACTGATTCAAAGTCATTACATCACAATAGAAATTAGTAGGTGTGCCATGATAAACAAGGCATCTGTAGGGTCTCAAAGTTATCTCTGTACAAAATATGTGTTCATCACCAAAGGGAAAATTCCAGTAGAGAAATTCACATGCACCCTAGCGGCCAGGGACAAAGTCAAATGACTGTTAATGAGTCATTTGACAGCAGGCATCTTCTGATGGGATTCACTGGCATCACCTCCATAGTTTGAATGTCATTGTAAGGAAATAATAAGCACAAACTGAGGGACATTGTATTCTCAAAGATGTAGGGATAATCACAAAGAAAATCGAGGAACTAGCAAGGTGGTGATGGTGTACACCTTTAATCCCAGCACTCGGGAGGCAGAGACAGGCTGACCTCTGTGAGCTTGACACTAGTCTGGTCTAGAGAGTGAGTTCCAGGACAGCCAGGGCTACACAGAGAAACCAAAAAGAAAGAGAGAAAACTGAGGGACCATCCAATATCAATGACAGCTGAGAAGACAGGACAGGTAAATGTTAGACTAAACCAAAGAAATCCTATACTAGATTTTTAATATAATTTTTACTTATTCTTGGAAAATTTCATACATGTGTACAGCGTATTTCAATTCCATTTATCCCCATGTCTGCCCCCTACTTCTCCCAGCCTCACTCTCCATGTCTCCCTCCCAACTTCATGCTCTCTTCTCTTCTTGACTATAATCACTGAGTCCAGTTAATGCTGTCTATACACTCAGAGCACAGTGCTATTCGCTGGAGCATGGTCACCCTTCCAAGGACTGAGCCCTAAACGAAACTCACCCTCTCTCCCCCAGAAAACATCAACTGAAGGACATTAAGGAAAGATGACAATCAGATTAGATGACACCTCTGTTATCTACAATCAGCTTCTTGATTTAGACAGTTATATTGTAATTATGTAAGAGAAGAGTGCCATTGCTTGAAGAAATAGATAACTGGGACTGGAGAGATGGGGCAGCAGCTAAGAGTGCCTGATATTCTTGCAAAGGATCTGAGTTGGTTCCCAGCACCCTGGTTCAGTGGCTTACAGGAGGGACCTGCCACCCTCTTCTGGCTTCCAGGGGAACTGAATACATGCATGCACACACATACGCACACATAAACATGCAGCATAGATATATACACACACATACCTACATTGAGGAATAAAGTTGCATATCCATGACTATTCTTAAGAACTCAAACAGGCATTTTTATGTGAGGATGTTTGTAAGATTATATTTAAATGGAGAATAATGTCATATATGGTAATATGTATATATATATGCATATATCATATTAGGATAATCTAGATGAAGGGTTGTAAAAAAGTATAATTTTCAATTTTTTTTAAAATTTATTTATTATGTATACAACATTCCTTCCATGTATCCCTGCATGCCAGAAGAGGGCACCAGATCTCATTATAGATGGCTGTGAGCCACCATGTGGTTGCTGGGAATTGAACTCAGGACCTCTGGAAGAGCAGCCAGTGCTCTTAACCGCTGAGCCATCTCTCCAGCCCCCAATTTTCAAATTTTTTAATCTCTGAAATTACTTCAAAATTTAAAATTGTGTGCAAGCATTCATGCAGTAGCAATTAAAAAAAAAAGAGGCCTTGAATTTGAAGGAGAGAGACAAGAGATATATGGGAGGATAAGGAGGGAGGAAAAAGAATATAGAAATATTCTAATTAAATTATAATCTCAAAAATAAAATTTTTAAAATAGCAGAATGGAAAAAGAAGTAAGGAAATTACAAAGAAAATCGGTCTCCTTTCTCTACACAGAATACACATGACTGGGAAGGTCCCTGCTCAGGAGAGTCTTCTACGTCACCACAAACAGTGCTGGCAGCTGCAGGTTCCAACTTATTCCATTGCAATGATGTAGACTGCTCCCTCGGGATGATTCAGCCTGCCGCGGACAAAGTGCTTATTGCTTCTTTTTACTCATGTAGAACACAAACTCAAACATAATATTCAGCCTTCTAAACTAACCTAACAGACCGGCGGTCTTCTATGGAGGACATAGTTCAACAGGAATGCGTTTCTCAGAGCGACTTCTTCCACTCTACATTCTGTGTGCAAGGTCTATGAAGCCATGTGGTGATGTGTGGATTTGAGAAGCCAAGGGAATGTCTGGCACACTTTCTGCACTTCCTCAGCCAGGATGAAGCAACCCACTCTACCTGGAGACACTATGAACCTCTTATAAAACACGTGGCTGCCTGAGGCCTGGATGCTGTCCCTGCTGTGGAGGAGCCGGTATTAAGGTGGTATGTGGTGCTCCAGAATTTTCTGGAATGATTGAAAACGTTCACTTACTGCACCATCCCTACTGACTGAGCTCCTCAGGAAGGGGAACCAGGATTCTATTATTGAAAAGCACTGAGTGGGATACAGGAGTTAGAGGAGTTAGTGTTTTAGGGGATGACTTGAGTGGAAGCCAACAAAGCAAACTTAGTGTACAATCTGCAAAAACAAATGCTTGGGGAGTTCACAAACACCATGCTCACACCCTCTTAGCTCTGCCTCAGTGTGGGTTGTCCAGTCCTACTGTGCTCTCCTTTTGATGCTATCTGTGAGGCCTTCAGCAAGTTGTGTGTGTTTCTGAATCTCAGCTTAATGACTAGGTTGTGTTTTGTTTTGGCTTTTTTAAGACAGGGTTTCTCTGTACCTTTGGTGCCTGTCCTGAAACTAGCCCTGTAGACAGACTGGCCACGAACTAACAGAGATCTACCTGTTTCTGCTTCCCAAGTGCTGGGATTAAAGACGTGCGCCATGACCACCTGGCTGACTAGGTTGTTATAAGAGCTACCTAGTTTAACACCTGACACAGACTAAGCCCTTGCTAGCTTACCTATCTGACAGTTCTTTCTGTTTTTATTCGGGTGTCCCATCTCTTCTTGCTGGAAAACCCTGCAGTGATCCTCTCCTGTGCTCCTGCAAATCTAAGCACCCAGTTTCTGACGTGAAATTTGCTTTCAGGTTCACATCCTGCCAAGCTGATTCCAAAAGAACCACACCAATGCTCTACAGCAGCAGAGTGGCCAAGGCAAAAGCAGTGTGACACCAGAGCCGGAGCTGTATTTCATCCAGGCTCCAAGTCCATGGGATGATGTTACTCAAATTCAAGACAGGTCATTCATTCCCTTCTCAGTTAACCAGTGATTCTTAACCCAGTCAAGTTGGTGGTGAGGATTAACCCTCAGCCCATGACAGTGAAGCAGACAGTGTTTATCAGTGTAGGTTTAGAGTCTCACAATAACTGATTACCAAATAAGAGGTAAATGCAAAAAAAAAAAAAAAAAAAAGAGGATTTCCATAATGCACCAAAGAAAGCCCCTAGTCCTGCTTGTGGAGACCCCACAGGGCTTCCTAGAAAAGAGAAAGCATAAACCAGTCCCTGGAATTAGTCAGCAATGAAAGCAGCAGAAAGAAGGTGAAGGGGAGCCAAAGAGGTGTCTTAAGCTTGGGTTGAATAGCCGCTCCTTTTCCCGATGTAAGAAACTTGGAGATGATGTATGAATAAATAATAACAGACTCCGCTTTTAATGCTGCGAGGCTAAGTTTCTGGGGCAATAGACTCCTGGAGCTCGGGAGATTGCGCATGCAGCCATCGGTGTAGAAGTCATTATCATGTAGATAATACTTGAAAACATTAGATAGGGCAAAGAGAAGACTCTGTTGCGGGTAAAAAGGGAGGCCACAAAAGCCTTTGGATTTTATCCCTTCCTGCTTTCACCCAGACCTTAATCTCTCAAATACCCAACCCTCGCTGCCTTGCTTCTTCAATCTTACTTGTTCTTCCCCACAGGCATTAAAATGTGTGTCTCCATCACAGAAATATAAGCATATCTTTTACAGTCCCCACAACTCTCCAGCAGGCCTATCACACTGTCCCTCCACACTGAGCCTTATAAAATGGAAATGCAGAGTGGGACCCTAGCTTCTTTCCTTTGCTGCTCCTCAGCCAGCTCCTGCGGGCTCCACCAAAACGCTCCAGTCCAGAGGCCTCATAACTATCTGCTGCTTTTTACCGGGCCTGACCTCTCTGGGTTTTAGAGACTGGGATGGACAATTGTCCCTCTCTCTTGAAGCGCTCGGCCCTTGACTGCGCCTTTCTGCACTACCCTACTCTCTGACTGCTCCTCTCAGCCCCCGTTGGCAGTCTCTTCTTTGTCTCTTTGGGCTATTGTAGCTATTCTTTAACTTTTTAAAACTTTCTTATTATTGGGTGAATGTGTACGCAGGTGGTGTATGTGTGTGAGTTGGGAGCGTGTGGCACGCAAGTGGAGATCAGAGGAGAACACGCATGAGCCAGTTCTCTCCCTGCACTGTGTGGGTTCCGGGGATTGGACTCAGCTCACCACACTTACATAGTAAGAGTTTTTGCTGGCCAGTATTTCTAATATTTCTATGCCTCAAAATTGTTAGGAAGCCAAGCATGATGGCTCATGCCTGCGTATAAGCTAACATTTGGAAGTAGAAGCAAGAAGATGAGAAGGTTAAGGTCAGCCTCTATTATTCATGGACTTTAAGACTTTAAAGCCGTCAGAGGCTACATGATATCATCTCTCAAAACAAGAGTTTTAAAAAGTTTTAAATACCTTTTCTTAGGTACTGTTTTATTACCCAAATCTGTTATATCTCCATCTTCCAAGACCACCTAAATTATTAACTTAGTATAGACAGGAGCCCAGTGCTTCAAGATTCATTAAGTTGAATAGATGAAGAAATGTGTGATCGCAGCTCTCAGCATCCTTTAGACTGATTGCAGGAAGTTAATGAAGGACCAATCCAATGGTTTATATTTCCTCTACAACAACGGTTCTCAACCTTCCTAATACTGTGACCCTTTAATATAGTTCCTTATGTTGCAGTGACCCCCCAACCATAAAATTATTTCCATTGCTACTTTGTAACTGTAATTTTGCTACTATTATGATTTGTAATGCAAATATCTGTGCTTTTTGACAGTCTTGGGTGACCCCTATGAAAGGGTCATTTGACCCCCTACAGGGGTCTCGTCCCACAGGTTGAAAACCTCTGCTCTACAAGGTGGTAGCCACGGCTATCTGCTGAGCACATGGTAGCCGGTGCAGAGGTCAATGTCCTGGGAAGGAGGGCTTCTAAGACCGTCGCCATAAAGGGCAGGGAAGAACAGTAAGTGCAGAAATAGAAAAGCAACCAAGAAATGTCGGCTCCACTTGGGAATGGTGATTTTTAAATGTCACCAATTTTCCTGTTATTTTTTATTTTCCAGCAGTCCAAATACAAATGTGGAAAGGGCACAGATGATTTGGTTCAAAGTGGGGTTTTTCAAATAAACCTGCAATAGGACAATAAAAGGCTAGAAAAACTGAGGGCCAAACGTGCCCAAGACTGTGGCCCATAGAGCCCTCTGCTTTAGGTCTTCAGCAGCAAGGGTCTAAGAGGGAAAACCAAGGGAAGCTCAAAAATAAAAAAAATTACCACTGCAGCTGCCTAACTCAGCAAACTGAGAGACCTAGAGGGCTCTCAGAAGGGGGCTCATAGACTGTTCAGACACACAATACAGTCTAGGTGATGGCAGAGGCCACAGGATGTCATAGTTGGAAACTGAATGCAGACACAGTCCACGGAAATAAAAGTGAGTTCATAAAACAGATTGGGCCCAATTAGATGTCACTTCTGCAAATTCCTCATCCCCATGAGAAGTAATCCAGTATCCTGTGCTCCTCCCAGGAACATGTCCATCGTTACCCCATCCCACTGTATTCCAGTTAGCCTGGCCCCTGTTTACCACACTCCGATGTCAGTGGCCAGGGAGGGATGTCACATCCCATTCCTCACACTGGGCACACATCAGTAAATGAAGGAAGGCCTATAGGCTTTGGTTCTTGTGACTCAGAAGCTCCTGCTTGGTCTCCTGGATGTCACCATCGTTACTTGTCCGTAAATAGTAGTGTGCATTTTACCCCATATCTATGCACGACTCCCTTCCGGAGGGAAAAGCTTTTTCCTTCTTATTCTTTTCACTGTCTTTGTTTTTCTAAAGAAAATATTTTGTAAAGTATAGATACTGGAGCACAACACTGCTTCTCCTAACAGGTAATACTCCTTTTGCTTTACACACACACACACACACACACACACACACACACACACACACACGTGAGTCCGACTACAATAAAGCTAAATCTTAAGAGAGAGCACCTTCCTTGATAATCATTTCGATCCATGAATGATTCATTCACTGCCATCCCTATGTCAGGCAGTCCTGTAACAAGGCTCTGGGGATAAACGACAAGACAGGGGCTCAGCTCAAGTTGGCTCCGTCAGAATGTACGGAAGTACCAGGTACTGCAGGCATATACAAGACTGCCGTAAGTTCAAGGCAGCGTGGGCTACATGGTGAATTCCGGGCCAGTCAGGGCCACAAGCGAGGCCTCTCTCAAAAAGAGCAAGCAAACAAAATGCAAACGGGTACACTGTAGTGATGAGCCAGCTCCGCCTCTCCGTGGCTACAAGGCGGAGTTTCTCACTGGGACCACGCATGGATAGTCTCGCCAATACAGCTGTTGTCCTCCGCATCACCACAGCACACCTCTGCACGAACGCAGGCACTGCCAGGCATGAGAACAGCTGGGGATGAGTGCAGAGGCTACCGTTCTACTCAGAAACCACCAGGCACATCACTCCATATGGCCACACCCACCCTGGGTGGGGAATAAGGTGTAGTATCACCACAGGCTCAGAGAAATGGGTCAGAACAGGAAATGGGTCAGAACAGGCAGTGACAATGCCTACCTAGAGACAGTGGTGGCTCAGAACCCTCCTCCTAGAGACAGTGGTGGCTCAGAACCCTCCTCCTAGAGACAGTGGTGACCCAGAACCCTCCTCCTAGAGACAGTGGTG
>JAQHUG010000107.1:1000926-1014974 GCA_028555095.1 Dicrostonyx torquatus | reverse complement strand
ATCCCTGCATCTCTGGGACGAAGCTTACTTGGTCATGGTGGATGATTTTTCTGATGTGTTCTTGGATTTGATATGCCAGTATTTTATTTAGTATTTCCGCATCAAAGTTCATGAGTGTGATTGGGCTGTAATTCTCTTTCTTAGTAATGCCTTTATGTGGTTTGGGTATCAGGGTAATTGTAGCCTCATAAAAAGAGTTTGACAATGTTCCGTTTCTATTGTGTGGAACAATTTGAAGAGTTCTGGTATTAGTTCTTCTTTGAAAATCTTGAGATTCCATCTCACACCTGTAAGAATGGCCAAGATAAAAAATACTGATGACAACTTATGCTGGAGAGGATGTGGGGTAAAGGGAACACTCCTGCATTGCTGGTGGGAATGCAAACTGGTACAACCCGTTTGTATTATCAGTATGACAATTTCTCAGAAAATTAGGAAACATCCTACCTCAAGACTCAGCAATTCCATTTTTGGTTATATACCCAAAGGATGCTCAATCATACCACAGACAAATATCATATGTATTCACTCATAAGTGGCTTTTAGACCTAAAGCAAAGAAAAACCAGCCTACAATTCACAACCCCAGAGAATCTAGACAACAAAGAGGTCTCTAAGAGAGATGTGCATGGATCTAACCCACATGGAAAGTAGAAAAAGACAAGATCTCCTGAGTGAATTGAGAGCATGGGGATCATGGGAGAGGATAGAAAGGGACAGGGGAGGAAGGGAAGGGACCAGAGATAAATATATAGCTCAATAAAAACAATTAAAATATGTAGCTTCTTTCATGATTCATCTTTCCTTCCAGCTCATATCTGTAGCATAGAGTTCACATTTCTGTTGTAAATGGAACTTTAAATTTTCCTCAAACTACCTTTTTGTTTTATTTTTTGAGACAAGGTTTCTGTGTAGCTCTGGCTGTCCTGGCACTTGCTCAGTAGACCAGGCTGTCCTTGAACTCACAGAGATCAGCCTACCTCTGCCTCCCAAGTGTTAGGATTAAAGGCATAAGCCATAACTGCTTATGCCTTTATGGTTCAAACTACTAATCTATCAATAATAGTTTTTCAACTGATATTTGGGGATGTTGCGTCCATAATCACCTGGCCTGAAAAGTCTACAGTGTCCTTCCCTAACATTTCTCAGGTTAATCTCAGCAGCGTAGTCGTAAAATTTCAGAAAATCCATACTTGTCCCCACAGAGTGTGTGTGTGTGTGTGTGTGTGTGTGTGTGTGTGTGTATAGGCACATGGAGGGTGGGGCGGGCTCCTGTGGAGGCCCAAGGCTACCATCAGTCACTCCATCACTCTCATCTTATTCTTTGGAGCAGGGTCTTTTGCTTGTCCACACAGCTTGTCTGGGCTCACCAACTAGTTCCTAGGATCTCATCTGCACTTTCTTTAGAGTGCTGGATTTATAGGAGGCTGTCCCACACAGCAACTGTTTACACAGCTGCTGGGAACCAACTCTGAGCCTCATTCTTAGCCAACAGTTTACACACTAAGCCATTTCCCCAGTCCTAGAAAATTTAGTTTCAAAGGCTTAATTTTGGCTGGGATGTGGCTCAGCAGCTAAGAGTGCTTAATACACAAGCATAAAAACCTGAGTTCAAATTCCTAAACATAAACATCCCGGCATGGGCACACACAGGCTGTAACTCCAACACTGTGAGGGACAGAGACAGCAGAATCTCTGGGGCTTGCTGACTACCACCCTAGCCCCAGCTGCAGTGAGATCCTGTCTCAGGAAAACAAGGCAAAGATGAGAGCATCCCACATGTATGTGGGAGCTGTACAGACATGTAATACTCACATACACACATTTACAGGTGCTCCTAGATTCATCAACTTGGTGTTTTATGTTAGTTGACCATTCGATGCCTCAAACTTTTGAGATGTTAACTTCAATAACTAGTGTCACCTGTTATGAAACTTAGGCTACTGTGGAACTCCTAGCAGTGGCAGCAGGGCTCTCTAACACTTTGGCTGGCTTTTGGGACTCTGTTTCTCATACTGGGCTGCCATGCCCAGCCTTGATACAATGGGATGAGGTTAGTCCCAGAGCTTGATATGCTTTATTGATACCCATGGGAGGCCTGCCCCTTTCTGAACAGAAACAGGAGTGGGAAGAGAGGGGGGAGGGGAAACTGCAGTCAGGATGTAAACTAAATGAATAAATTTAATCAATAAAAAAAAGCTTGTATTAATGACACTGACTTAAGAGTACAGCTCCTGATCACTAGGAGCATGGCTTTTCAGTTGTACAGACTGCCGCCTCTGAAGATAGTGACTTAAGCAGGCCAGTATCCTGGACTCTTGATAAACATGTGGCTACAGCTCATTTTGTTTTTATTTTTTGTTTGTTTGCTTTTGTATTTTTTTTTGAGACAGGGTTTCTCTGTAGCTTTGGAGTCAGTCCTGAAACTAGCTCTTGTAGACCAGGCTGGTCTCGAAATCACAGAGATCCACCTGCCTCTGCCTCCTGAGTGCTGGGATTAAAGGCGTGCGCCACCACCGCCCGGCACTCATTTTGTTTTTAAAGGGAAGAACTTGAAAGAGTAAAGGAGAAACAATTCATTATTTTTAAAAAAAAAAAAAAAAAAAAAAACAGAAAGCTTGACTCTTGGTTCTCCAGGTAAAACAGACACGACAAAAGAGCACACATTATTTGTATTAAATTGTATTTCCAGGAAGATTGCAAGGTTTGACATAGGCACAGAGAAAAGAACGAACTAAAGCTAGTATAAACAAGATCAGTTACAGACTGATCTCTAAAATGTTAGAAAATATACAGTAGTCACACTTTTTAAAAATATGATTGAGGAAAATTGTTTCAAGTCTTCCCAATCACTTAAAATACTTGTGAGCTAAACTCATACATTAAGGCAGATATTGATTTTTAAATACTCATTTAACTGATGAAATGTTTAATCTGCAATCAATGGAGAAAGTTTTTGTTAAAAAAAAAAAAGAAAACATTTTATTGCTACAAAGGTAACTGTACACAAAAGCTGTTAAGTCATCTTAATGCTGTTATTCAATGTAAAAACAAAACAAAACAAAAAAACCCAGAACAAAAAACCCACAATCAGGACAAAATACTTCCCCAATCCATTTCTTCTAGAGTAAGAATTCAAAAACTGAATGCACACTTAAAGTTTCACTCCCAAGAGCAGCATTTAAGTTAAATTGATTACAACAGATAGAGGAACAACACACATCTAGTATCCTGAACACCAATATGGTAATAAAAATTAAGCTTAAAAATCATACAAACAATTTATCATATCTAAGTTTGATATCTATAAAAACTAAACTGAAATCATCTTAACTTCATTTTATTAAACAAGTGCCAAACATTTAGAAATTATACAAAACAAATTTTATAGGTGGAATGCATGCAACATGGTATCAATTAATATCATAAGCTATTAAATGTCTTCTCTTTTCTACAGTAGGACAGGGTATAAAGCGCCACCCGAGTCTAACACACTACACCTGACTGTGCTCACACTGCTCAGCAGGACAGGTGGCAGACTCCTCCTTCCCCTCCTCCTCCTCATTCTCTGCTTCCTCCACATTCTCATCATCCCCTGATTCTGCTGTTCCCTCCCCTCCCTCTAGATCTCCTTCTCCCTCTACTACCCCAGATTCCCCTTCTTCCTCTTCTTCCACCTCTTCTGTTTCTCCCACTTCCTCTACTTCATCCTCCTCCCCCTCCTCCTCTTCTTCCTCGTCCTCTTCTTCAATTGGTTCATCAATCTTCTCTTCATCTTCTTCATCTCCTTCTATCTGCTGATCCTGAGAATGATCTTGAATTTCAAAAGGATTCTCTCCCTAAACAAGAGAAAGTGGCACTTTCAGTCAACGCATTTGTTTCTCTATCAGTGATATTTGCTATATCGTGAAAAAAATACTATTTGAAGTTCTTTTTACTTTATGACAAGCATATTATATATTTTTAAGTATCTACTTCATTCCAATGTGAGTATATAATTTATTAGTTAGTTTACTGTAAATTAGAGGATCAAAAAGTCAAAATTTTTAACTTGAATTCCTAAAAAATCATACATCGAAACAGAACTGTGTGTTGTAATACAAACAGAGCAGCTGATGCAGATGATCTGCTCAAATACACCTACTCAATGTGCTTCTCTCTAAGATCTCTTCAGAACTCAGTAAGAACCAAGTGTCTCAGTTTGGCCACTAGTTATCATGCCTTATACTTACACTTCTAAAAACTAGACAAACATTTATTTGGCAAACATTCACAGATACAATTTTATCATTTTTATTACTTTTATCTCCTGGGTGTGTGTGCATACACAAACATGTACGTGGAGGCCAGACAAGTAGCAGCAATAGGGTTTCTCCTTTCAGAGTCCAAGGACTGAACTTGATGGCAAGTGCCTTTATCTGGCTGAGCCACCTCATCAGCCCTACAATTTTATCTTAGTAATTATTTATTCGGGATAGGTCTCCTATAAACTGGTCATACTGGAAGACTATATAATAAGGGAAATGAAGAGGCAGCAAAGCTCATTAAGCAGAATCTACTAGGGCTGGTGCTACCTTGTAAGATGGATCAGACAGATGTGGGACATTAACAGAACAGGTGCATTAGGATGGGGAGACAGAAGTGGGTGGGTACATGCTGCATACAACTAGAACCTGAGAGGTCTGAATGTTTGATAGGCAGCTGTCCAAGGACATGTCTCTATAACCCATTTCCTATCAAGCTGACAGAAGGCACACAGTGAAAGAAAGCTGTCAGAGACTGGAGCTCTTTCTTACCAATAATAATGTCTAGTCACTCAGAACTTCTGAATCAAAATCGTCAGGTAGAAGCCTAGTAAGAAACACTTCAGGAGCTGGGCAGTGGTGGCACTCACCTATAATCCCAGCATTCGGGAGGCAAAGGCAGGTGGATCTGTAAGTTCAAGGCCAGCCTGGTCTACAGAGTGAGTTCCAGTACAGCCAGGACTATACAGAGAAACCCTGCCTTGAAAAAAACAAACCAAAAAAACCAAGCAAACAAAAAATAGAAAGAAAGGAAGGAAAGAAAGTCTTCAGGGTATACTAATTTGAAAAGCTTGGGAAATTAATTCAGAGGGTCTTTAAAAGGACTTGGGTAGTTTTCTATTTAACCACACCTTTCAAAAACACCCTGATGATACTCTTCCAGGCGAGAACTATTCAGTTACAGCGCATCATAGGAAGTGAAGAGCCTATAGCAGGGCAAGCTATCTTTTGAAGTACGGTAAGAAAAGACAGCGAAAAATGCGAGAGCCAGAGTCCAGGAAAAATGAGGTCGCTGGTTAGGAAAATCCTAAGCACTGTCTGGAGAAGACAATACTAAAGGGAAATAAGATCCAAAGGGAGCGGGAGAATGATGAAACCAGACCCCCGATGAAGGAGAAAATGGCAACAAAAGTGAGGGACCATATATAAATACACACATAAACCTATAAACCTACGGTAGAAACTCACATTGCTCTCTATCTCCCAAATGCAAAAGAACATGGAAGTGGGGAGAATCAGGATGAAATCTGGTCAATGTGAAGAGGGGGAAGATTTGAAGTAGTAACTATGGAAGGCCCAAGACAACCTTAAAGAACAAAAACCAGGCAAAATGGGTTGGGAAAATAGCTCAGTCATAGAGTGTTTGCCACATAAAAATAGGGACCTTGGTTTGAGCCTCAGAACCCAAATTTAAAAGGCAGGCCTAGTAACACGAGCTTGTTATTCCAGAGTTGAGAAGGTAGAAACATCAGTCTCGAGAAATATGCAAGCCCCAGACCAATCACAGGCCCTGTCCCAAAAACAAGGTGGATGGCTCCTGAGGTAACATGCTCAAGGTTGTCCTCTGGCATCCACATCCACATCACCAGAAGTGTTCACAATCTCACATACACATACTGAGTAAAACTAACATCTTGATCTTCTCTTCACCTGTCACTGTTTTAGGGTGAGGAAATGAGTAAAAAAAATACTGCTCGTCTGTCCTTTGATTCAAATAATTAAGAGAAACAATATGCTACCTATAAGCAAAATAGTAAGTTTAAAGTTCTTCCCAGTGTGCGGTACTGTACTTATCTTAGTATCACATTATGACTGTATCACCATTTTAATTATATAACAAAAAACACTTCCTAAGAAGCTTTTGTTGCAGGGCTAGAGAGATGGCTCAAAAGTTAAGAGTACTGGCTGCTCTTTCAGGAGTCTTGAGTTCAATTCCCATCAACCCACAACGATGGCTCACAACCACCTACAATAAGATCTGGTACCCTTTTCTGGCCAGCAGGCATACATGCAGGCAAAACACTGTATATATAATAAATAAATAAATAAATCTTTAGGGAAAAAAAAAACCCCGCTTTTGACAGAAGTCTTACCTTAACAAAGCGCTCATACCTCGCCTTCACAATTGGATTATTTAAGATGCTTGTAGCAGTCAGCACACTTTCTCTTTTTATTTGTTCCTTATAAGCCTGGAAAAACAGGACACAGTGAGACACTGGAAAGCCTTAGCATAGAAAGTAGTCTTTTACACTCAAATTACATTTAAATGATTTTTTATAAAAAGTTAAACTATGAATAACTATAGCTACTGTATTTGTAACCTAAATCATTCAAGAATTAAGACCATGAACTTTCATAAGCCAGTAAAAATACAGCATTCCCAAGTGCAAGTCTATTAAAACAAATTAATCCAAAAATAACAATTTTTCTTCCAGTTTTCTAAGTTATCACAAGAAGTATTATACAGAGGAGAAAGGGTAACAGCGTGTGTACCAACAAACAGCACGGCTCAGTGTGTCAGCCTCGGGTGTGTGGGATTCACTTCACTACAAAACAGAAATTTAAGACTCAAGTCTATTTAAATTTAATCTTAAATCATTAATTTTAAGTCTTTAAATACATCTTACATAAGAACACATTTCCTACAACATAAGCACTCATGTTTCTTGAAGGAAAGCCAACTAGATAGACAAAGCCCAGCATGAAGAGCAGAAATGTGCGCTAAAGAACAAGCAGGCAGTTAGCTGCTCAGGACAGTCTATTCTGAAGTCATAAGCACTAGCATTTTCCCAAACCATGAGAAAAACAAACCAGTTGTAATAAATGCTGAATCTTTAAATATATTTCTCCAGCTACCAGAAAAATAGGCCAGTCATAATAAAAACTTCCTTTCCGATTTTTTCTAACACAAACATGTTCATAAAACCATTTTGTAGCAACTTAAAAAAAAATAAAAACAGCTAAACTATGATTTCCCGAATGCTCACCATCATCACCCACTGTCTTATCAGGTATCACATGTTAGTTAACTGAATCCTTAAACAAGCACAAAACAGTGTCTGTCTCAGCTTACAGACAAGGAAAGTTCAATAAGGAACTTCGTTAACACTAGGACTCCAACGCAGAACGCCTTGCCCACAACTGTGACACGGCCTGTCTCTCAGCAGACATGTAGCTGCTCCCATTTCAGATTAACAGGATGGGATGTATGAAACGATGGCCAAAGGATAATTTTTTAAAAACTGGTAAAAATTCAAAAACTTGTAAAGACATTAAAAGCTTACCTGCTTGCCTTTGACATGGTCAGGAGACTTTAGGTGCTGCTGGACAGAGCTATGGAAAGCAGGGATGTAGACACTGCAAGCACTGCAGTGAACAGTCTCGACTTTCATCATGTGCTCATCTGCAGTGACACCTACAGGACAAGTGTATTAGGAGACACGCCCTCACAGTCTTAGTTCTGACAAGTCAGGTTCTTACTCATTCTCATTATCATCTGTGTTCCTTACACCAGAAGGATCGGCACGTATAGTTCTTCCTCACATCTCATATCTATATATGTAGATTTTTTTGGTCTGATCTAGAAGTGGGAGTTAAAGGTAGTTGTAGATGCTGTAAACCAAACTCTGGTCCTCTGCAAGAGCAGCTCTTAACTGCTACACCGACTCTCTGGCCCCACATCACATTCTCTAATCATGTTATTCACCTATGCTTAGAACTCCATAGCCTCAAAAAACCATAAAGCTAAATGGATGCTATTTTCAGTAAAATAAGAGTTTCCATTATTATAAATGTGAGTAGGCAGGAAAAGCAAAAAAGATGTTGCAAGAAACAAAAACATCCATTCTCAATCTTCAAAGTGATTATGCTAAATGGACCCTGAGCTGAAAACACAGCACATAGGCAGAGCACTTGCCTGGCTCTTATTACTAAATGCAGTGGTCTGAGTGAGAATGTCCCACACAGGTTCCAGGATTTGAACAACTGGTACCCTTGCGGGCGCTGTCTAAGGAAGTTTAGCTTTGTTAAAGGAAGCATGTCACTGAGGGCAGGTTTTAAGTACTTAAAGCCTCACCCTATTTTCAGTTTGCTTTCTGCTTATGGTACAAGATGTGAGTTCTCAGCCTCTTGTTCCTGACACTATGCCTGCCACTTGTTGCTATGCTCTGTGTGTGCCATGCCTAGGAATTTTAGCCTTATACTATACAAACTGAAATTATGTGATCACATAATAGAATCCAAGAAAGAAAAAAAAAACCTGAAACTAGACAGAAAAAAAGAATACTACAAAATATTCAGAGAACATGTAAGAGCAGGCTTAAAGGCTTCAGTATGGAATCAAACAAAAAGGAAAGATTGAACAACAGAAGAATTAAGCGTAAGAATTTCAGAGAAACATAAGAGAGCTGGAAAGAAGGCTCAGAGATTAAGAACCAGTACTGCTCTTGCAGGGGACCTGAGTCTGTTTCTTAACACCCATGTCAGGGTTTTTTTTTGTTTGTTTTTTTTTTTTTCTGAGTAACTCTAGCTCCAGGGAATCTGAAGGCCTCATCTGGCCTATGTGGACACTGCAGTAATGAACACAACACTCCCTGCCCATATATTTAAAAAAATAATAAAAATGAAATAGATAAGAAAGACAGAGGGCAAATTAAAGAAGGCTCCATCTGACGCATCGGTTCTCGACCTGTGGGTCTTGACCCCTTTGGGGTTGCCGATCAGATATCCTGCTTATCATATATATACATTACAATTCACAACAGTAGGAAAATGACAGTCATGAAGTAGCAATAAAATAATTTTATGGTTGAGGGGTTATCATCATGTGAGGAAGGAATTTTCCCATAGACCAGTAGTTCTCAACCTTCCCAACACTGCGACTTTTTAGTAAAGGACCCCAACCCATAAAATGATTTTATTGCTACTTCCTGACTATAATTTTGCTGCTGTTGTGAACTGCAATGTAAACACTTCTGAGACAGAGGTTTACCAAAAAGGCTGGAGCCCACAGCTGAGAACTGCTACGCTACAGTGAAGAAGAGGTAACTTCAAGTCATAATAAATTTATAAGCATGGAAACAAGAAGTTAGGAAGTCTATTTTGATAAACCAGTCAGAGCTACAGCAGGTACAGCTGTGAACTGCATCAATCTCAAAGGTCTCAGGTTATGATACATAAAATACAAATGTAAATTTACAAAACAACTTGACTAAATACTCACCTTCCATAACATCCTTTTCAATTATTTTGTAAGCTTCTGGGTGATTAAGTGTCTGTTGCTTACGAATAGAAGCTTTTTTAAACTTATTCACCATACATTCCTAGAAAATAAACAGAATGCAAACTGTCTCAAGAGCACCAACCACATGCTCAGCACCACACTCATCCTGTGGGGAGCACCAGCACTGGCAGGTGTTTCTGTCTGCAAGAACTAATTTCCTTTCACAAGAAACCCACAATTTACTTAAGAGACTATCATCAAACACTAGCAAACTGCTTCACTTTCAGAATGTCTTCTGGGCACCTGGAGAAGGATTACAAGCTGCAGTGACCTCAGCTAAGTGGGTAAGTCATAAATGACTGAGAAGAACCGTTACAGGACACTCACAGCAACAAATTTTAACAAAGGACATAATTCTGCTAGATACAGAAGTCTGAGTGAACGCTGTACTGTGAACTCTTTACCAGATCAGATTAGCTTTGTGCACAGTCAGTAGTCCAGCTCAAGCCTCTTTTTTAGTTTGTTTGTTTCGAAATAGGGTTTCCCCGTAGCTTTGGAGCCTGTCCTGGAACTCACTCTGTAGCCCGGGCTGGTCTCGAACTCACAGAGATCTGCCTGCCTCTGCCGCCTAAGGGTTGCTTGGATTAAAAGCATGAGCCACCATTGCCTGGCTTCAAACTTCTTGCAGTATCATTTTGTTTTGTTTGTTTCTTCAAGTCCCCAAAGTATCTATGCATTTTTGGCATTTCCACCTAAACAGACTATCTGTGCACCTGTGAACATGTTTTATTTTCAATTACAGTTGGCTCATTAACAGTAAAGCTTGGGGTCTTCAATATAATCTATTAAATTGACAACCACACAAGGAAAATACAAAGACACCAGACAGATGCCTGTCTCCCTGGCTCAGAATTCTGACTTTGATACTTATGACAAGGTCATTTAGCTTCTATGGACATGACCTTTCAATCATTACTTGGGGGAAAAAAAGAATTATGGAAGCTCATCCGATATGAAGAATTAATGAAGATCATATTCCCAGGTACACAGTGGACTGTGCAGGAATGACAGATTTGAATCATACAATGACTAAAGGAATTCTTTTCTGACAACTTTCTCAGAAATGCCTATGAAAAATGAGTTCTCACACTACAAATCCAAATTCTAAAATAGAATTCACATCTAATTAATTTTAACAACTTTCCTTAGATGACTAATTATTAAATTTTTAGAAACATAAAAAGGTGAAAGAAATTATAAAAATGAAATAAATTCAGATCAAATAAAATGCTTCTCATTTCAAAAACCCCTACTTACATGTAAAAACTCCATAACTACTTTATCAAATTTGGTTTGTTTCTGAATATGATCTAATGTTTCCTGGTGTGAAGAACTTTCCAGATGCAGTTCAATATCTTTTTCTTCAAAGGTTCGAAATTTACAAAATGAACATGTGAATGCCATTCTACAAAGAAAAGAAATTTTCTTTTAAGTATTACCTTATTCATTTGATCTTCTAAAACTAATTTTACTGGCTGAAAGAACTTTCTTTCCATTTTAGAACTCTTAAATTTAAGGCAGAAGAAAAACTATTATTTTTTAAGCACTCATGGACAGCATAGTCATTGAAGTACTTTGTGTTTTAAACCCCTGGGTATAAAAAGGACCAATAAGGTAATGACCTCAAGCCTTGCCCATTCAAAAGCTAAAGTTAATGTAAAGAAGCATCAAGTTCCAAAATCTCACAACAAATTTTACACTCTGGCCCATCCTCAAGTTTCTAAACCATCCACAAAGCCAGGTAAACACAAAACAACTATCCAATCCCATGGAACTCTGAGAATACACAGTCCTCCAACAGCTGTCAGGATGACTGACAAGCCTAAACTGTACAAATATACATTATTTATAAGATGAAAATCCACCCAGAATTAATTCCTCTATAACTTTCCTACTTTCTTTTTTTTTTATTAAATTTTTTCTTTTACTGTTGAGATTATAATATAATTACATAATTTACCCTTACCTTACCTTCCTCCCATATACCCCTCCTTATTCTTTCATATTATGGCCTCTTTTTTTCATTAATTATTATTTATTGTTATATGTGCATATATATATGTGTGTGTGTACTCACACACATACAAACACAAATATATTCCTAAGCATAACCTCAGTCTGTATAATGTTTCTCTCATGTATATTTAGAGGACTTATCATTAGGTATCAGATAATCAGCTGGTCTGTTCTTCCCTGAGGAAGAGGGAACACTCCTCCATTGCTGGTGGGAGTGCAAAATGGTACAGCCCCTTTGGATATTATGGCAATTACTCAGAAAATTCAGAAACATCCTACCTCAATTCCACTTTTGGGTATATACCCAAAGGATGCTCAATTGTATCACAAGTACACGTGTTCAACTATGTTCATAGCAGCATTATTTGTCATAGCCAGAACCTGGAAACAACCTAAATGCCTCTTGACCAAAGAATGGATAAGGAAAATATGGCACATTTACACAATGGAGCACTACACAGCAGAAAAAATAATGATATCTTGAAATTTGTGGGGAAATGGATGGAGCTAGAAAACATCATTTTGAGTGAAGTAACCCAGACCCAGAAAGACAAATATTATATGTACTCACTCATAAGTGGTTTTTAAAGATAAAGCAAAGAAAACCAGCCTACAACTCACAACCCCAGAGAACCTAGACAATGAGGACCCTAAGAGAGACATACATGGATCTAACATACATGGAAAGTAGAAAAAGACAAGATCTCCTGAGTAAATTGGGAGCATGGGGACATAAGAGGGTAGAAGGAGAAGGGAGGGGAAAGGGAGGGGAGCAGAGAAAAATACATAGCTCAGTAAAAACAATTTTAGAAAAGAAGTATTAAAAACTGGATTCTTCTCAACCTACCTAACTACCTAGGGCAAGTAAAGTCACAGATCTTAGAGGAGAAGCTACAACCACCACTTTACTAAACCAGCACAATCCCTAACTACATTCTATCTTTAGATCCACGAATAAGTGTTAGTCCTCATCCCTCAACAAGGAAACTTCTCTTTGTAACAGAGACCATTATAGAAAACCACAATCAATCTTAATACAGTGCTATAGAGCCCAGTCCCCACTGATACATCTGCAAAAATAACTCCCACACCCAAGGCTCAGAGATCACTGTGGAAGAGTGGAGAGATTCTAACAGTCAGAGGATCGGGGAGTTTGCTGTAAGATTGATTTTCCTACTAATGTCAGAAGCTACACCACCATGTTTCACCAACATGACTGCCTAAACAAGAGCTCAACAGAAGAACAACAACAGACATGCCAAAGTAGAAGAAGGAAAGACAACTTTCTTACTTTCTATGTGTGCTGTTATTTCTTTTTTCTTAAATTATGACAGCAGTCTCCTACCTGGGTTCTGACTCAGTTTCCATTTTCCAGGGATCTTTTCACACCACTACTATTATCTATAGATAATATCTATTATCTATGCCAAAGGGAATTTAAAGAGAAAAGAAGCAAGAGAGGGACAAAGATCAAAATGGCCCTGTTAAAACTGTAACTGCACCACCCAGCCAGACCTCCCCTGTCCTTCTCAGGGGTCTTGCCTAATGAGTCTCCCTGACCATCCACCCCTTCTCCCCAGGCCCCACAACGAATATCCTGGCCTAGGTTTCTGCCAGAACATTCCCTACCTACAGGTCAACCAACAGGCTCCTCTATGCCACCTCCAACCTTTGCACCAAACTTGATAAACACCCCCATCTTCCCGGCTTGAACCACCATGAAAAAAATCCAAACCTTCAAATTACAGACATAGATGAGAGAGATGAATCTGAAGTCAATAGCATAGACCAGATAATCAACAAGATTACAGAAGAAAAACTTTCCCAGTACACAGAACACCAAATAGACTAGACCAGAAAAGAAACTCCCTATTGGAATATCACAGTTAAAACACTAAGTATATATACATAACAAATAGAGTGAATTGAAAGGCTGCAAGAGAAAAACCACAAGTCATATATAAAGGAAAACCTGTCAAAATAACAGCTAGTTTCTCAATGGAAACTCTGAAATCCACATAAACCCGGAGCAATGCAGTTCAAGTCCTAAAAGATGACATCAGTCAGCCCAGACTAATATACCCAGCAAAAACTATCTGCCATGATTGAAGGAGAAAGAAAAACTTTCCACGATATAAGCAATATAAAAATATATCCAATAAACCAAACTTAAGAAAAATACAGGAAGCAACAGTTTGGGATGAAGAGAGGAATGAGCATAGCAAAGACTGTAGAAAGAAATATAAAAGCATAACCATTAAAACACAAAGTACCACTGAAAACACAAACAACACCAAGAATTAACAACACAATGACTGCAATTAAAACATACATTTCAATAAATATCAGCGGCCTCAATTCTCCAACCAAAAGACACAGGCTGACTGAACAGACCAAGAAACAAAGTTTATCTACCTTCTGTCTATGAGGACATCTTATCTTTAAAGA
>JAQHUG010000107.1:978878-997492 GCA_028555095.1 Dicrostonyx torquatus | reverse complement strand
GAGGACCCTAAGAGAGACATACATGGATCTAATGTACTTGGGAAGTAGAAAAAGACAAGATCTCCTGAGTAAACTGGGAACATGGGGATCTTGGGAGAGGGTTGAAGGGGAGGGGAGAGGCAGGAAGGGGAGCAGAGAAAAATGTATACCTCAATTCTTACCTCAGTCAAAATGGTAAATATTAACAAAATAACCAACAACAAATGCTGGAGGGGATGAAGGGAAAAGAAAACCCTCATCCACTGTTAGTGGGTTTGCAGACTGGTGCAGCCACTATGGAAATCGGTGTGGAGAATTCTCAAAAAGCTAAAATTTAATCTAACTACACCACTCCTTAGCATATGCCCAAACGACTTAACATCCTACTCCACATGTTTATAATTGCTCTATTCACAATAGCTAGAAAACAGAAACACCTAAATGTCTTTCAACCAACAAATGGATAATGAAAACATAGTGTATACACACTATAGAATCTATTCAACTGCAAAGAAAAATGAAATCATGAATTTTGCAGGTAAATGGATGAAAATTGTAAAAAAGATCATATTGATGGAGTTACCCCCAGACTCAGAAGGACAAACGGTACATTTCTCTCTAGGTGCAGTAGCAGCACACATACCTTGGCAGTAACCAACAGCCCTCTGATTAGACTAAGAGTTGATCAACTAAAGAGAAATCATGCCTGACCCTAGAAACCTAGCCAACTCCCTAGGTGAAATTATGAATCTTGAAGGAGAACCTTAACCAAAACCACCACTTTACCAGGCCAGGATAACCAACCCCAAGTACACTCTAAATATTTGTTCTTATACCCACAGGTAAGCGTAGTCTTCACCCCTCATCAAGGAAACTTCTCCTTGCAACAGACATAGACCATTACAGAAAACCAATCAAAATGGAGAGTCATGGAGCCCAGTCCCCAAAACTCCCACACCTAAAACTTGGGGAACATTGTAGAAGAGGGAAAAGGCTGTAAGAGCCACAGCATCAGGGAATTTGTTGTCAAACTGTGTTTCCTAGTAATGTCAGAAGCTACAGCCACAAAACCTCACCAACAATGACTGACAAAACATGAGCTGAATAATGGCATGCCAAAGTGGACTGGCTCAACCCTACACAAAGAATACACACAGCTAAGGGATGCTTAGAGTAGGAGAAACAGTCTTCCCCAGGGAGGAGCACAACAACTGGTTGTTCAGCATCAAATGGTTAGCCCTTTAAAACACATATACAAGTAATACTACACTAACTCTTATATTTAGGATATACATACATTCATGTAAAAATTAATGAAAAAAGAGCCCACCCATGAATTTCAAAGAGAGCAAGGAGGGGGATATAGGAGGGTTTGGAGGGTTTGGAGGAAAGAAAAGAAAGGAGGAAATAATGTAATTATATTATAATCTCAAAAATAAAATTTTATACAAAAACAAACTGTAACTCCTCCTTATGGAATAATTCATAGTATGTTTAATTATACTGTTTCTTAAAGACTAGTAAATTGGGAGCAATAAAGCAGAAAAAGAACAGCTTAGTAAAGCTAGATACAAGATTATAAATGCAAATACCCAAGACCTAAAACTCAAAGATAGAACAAATAAAGTATCTGCAAATTCAGATGAAACTTAACATTCTTTTCTACCCTTTAATACCATTCATAGCAAGTAACAATTGCTTCCTACTTAATATGAACGGAAATTCACACTGTAAATAAAGCCTCCCTCAAAAGATTTCAGACACTATGTTAAAGATAGTCTGAGCTACACAGAACAATGATTTAATACACAACATTTCATCCTTTTCCTAATATATATACAACTGAAGTTTTAATAAAAACATTGAAAAAGACATTTTCTGGGGCTGGATAGATGGCTCATAGGTTAAGAGCACTGACTGCTCTTCCAGAGGTCCTGAGTTCAAGTCCCAGCAACCATATGGTAGCTCACAACCATCTATGAGATCTGGTTCCCTCTTCTGGCCTGAAGGAACACTGTATACATAATAAATAAAAATCTTGTAAAAGACATTTTCTGTATTTATGCTTTAGAAATTTTATATTCTTTATTATATTATCTTAATATAAGGAGTCTTTAAAAATTTTCATGGTGGCACATACACCTTTAATCTCAGCACTCAGGAGGCAGAGGAAGGCGGATCCTGTGAGTTCAAGGCCAGCTTGGTCTACACAGCGAGAGAATTCGGAGTTCTAGGACCACCAAGGCTACACAGAGAAACCCTGTCTCGAAAAGCCCCACACACACACACACACAAAATTCCTGATAGACAGAGAGGCACATGCCTGAAATCTTAGCAATTGTGAGGCTGAGAAAGGAGGCTCACAAATTCAAGACCAACATGGGATATACAGGGAGACTCTGCTCCTCTGTCTTTTTCCCTATAAATAATTTACATTTTAATTATGTATTTTTCTTTTACTCTTTTCTCCATGTTATTGCAAATTCTATAATTTTAATTTTTAAGAATGAGCTCATAAGGTAATGAGTCAAAGCGTATCAACTTCATCATTCTCTAGAACTGATATTTAGTTCCTACTAATACTTGTTGTAATGAGAATTTTTGTAGATTAAACTCTTCTGTGTTTCAGATTATTTCCTTGGCAATATCAATGAATACAAAGTTATTTAAAACTTTTTCAAATTGCCATCTGAATTCTAATAGTTATAATATTACACAGTTCTGTTGGAGTCCACAAGACTACAGTGAATGCACAGCTGACCAACCAAAAGGCAGATCCACGGGAAGCATATACGTACACGTCGACATGGAATAACCCATTTTGCAGAGCTGAGGGAACACTTATCTTTTGGAAAAGTCACTGTCATTTCTGTAAAAATCTTGTGAAGCCATGATTCTCCCTTCCAAATAGGATTCATTCCCAAAACACTTCCTCAGTGTGACTTCTGCATGGCAATAGAGTGACCTTGCTCCATCCCCACACCAAGAGGCCTTGGAGCAATGGCATTCACTCTTTGTTTTAACAGTCAAATTTACATAGAGTCAATCCCACAAAATTACCTGCTAAGAGACCACATAGAAATGTGTAAAGTCAGGCACTGAGCAGGAAGGCAGCAGGCCGCACCTTTGCTAACAAACAAATCTGGGTGTCCCCAAAGCTGGTTGTCACCACAGAGATTAGATGAGGAGAATGGGTGAGACCAGGACTCAGGGAGGCTTAGTGACTTTTATCTAACGATTGGGATGCTGGCTCTTTCCTGGGTCGGGTCACCTGTTCTGCAGCACAGCTTTGCCAGGTTCTACCTGCCCTCTCTGTGATTCTGATATGCATATTACCATTGTCCTTGTCTATGGAATTTTCCAAGTATGTCTGTAAAACTAGAAACTCGCGAAGATCACCCCTTCTTCTATTTCTTCTCCTTACTTTTTTTGTTCTCTTAGCTACTTCTACTTCTTCCCCTTACTCTCCTTCCTTCTTCTCCCTATTCTTTCCCCTTATTCTTTTCTCCGCACCCTTTCATTTCACTTTTCCTCCTAGCAAGAAAAAGAACATGCAGAGGTAATGTATTAGTTAACTTTTTACCCTCAGATCCTCCCTGCTATAGACATCCAACTCTGAGCCCTGAGCGGGTACTGAGGCTGGTAGTCAAGACCCCCCCCACCCCGTACAGTTTCCCACTAAATTTAAAGTTAATGTGATTATACCTCAGCTAGCAAACCAGTCTTTTTCTAATATTTATTTTGCACCTTACTCAAATTACTAAAAGTCTCAACATTTTCCTTAAAGGTATTAACTAGCTATATTTTTTCACTAAATTACACATCAGATGTCTTAGTTTTCCTTCTTGAAAAAAAATAAGTGGGAAATTTTTAAAGAAAGTTAATGTTTAAATTAGCTTTCAGTCACTTCTTAAAATTATATTTTCTAAGACATTTGCTTTCAAGTTTTGAGTCCTATAGCTGGAGAAAAGGCTCAAGGATTAAAAGCATTTGCTGCTCTTGTAAAGGGCCCCAGTTCAGTTCTTAGCACCCACATGGTGGCTCCAGTTCCAAAGGATCCTATGTCCGCTCTGACCCCTGCAGGTACTGTGCATACATGCATGTGCATACATACATGTGCATATGCATACATGCAGGGAAAGATTTATATTTATAAGATATAAATAAATCTTTTTTTAAAAAAGGTTGAGTCCAGTAAAATCTGTTCTTTTTTTAAAAATTCATTTAAGTTTTATTTATGCGTGGGTATCCAAGAATGGCAGAAGAAGCCACTGGATCCCTTAAAGCTGAAGTTACAGGCAGTTCTGGGCCTCACGACATGGGTGCTAGGAACCGAACTTTGGTTCTCTGGAAGAACAATTCATTCTTTTAACTGTCGAGCCATCTCTCCATCTCCTCATCATTTCTTTTATACCAATAGATAACTGATTTTAAGCCTGGGGTAGAGGGGTATCTACCTCACAGAGAAGAAAATTCTTTATTTTATTCTTTATTTTCCTTTCATTTTTCATGGCTTTTAAATTTCTAATCTATCTAGATGGGATAAGAGGATCTAAACTGACTCTAAAATTTGGTTGTTTAACCAAATCTTTTTATTTAGCATCATTACATATTATTATATTCTTATGTAAATGCAGCCTGTTCACAGGTTAATAATTCTGTCATTGATTATAACGATTTTTTTCAGCTTTGGGTCCTCATGTTTGTGCAATATGCACTCTCACCCAATGATCCATCTGCCTAGCCCCACACTATGACCTTTTAATGTTTCAGTATCTAAAAATGCCAGTACCTCTTCAACTATTAATCTTTTTCAGAATTGTCTCTAGCATCTCTACTGGAAATAACACATACGCTGATAATACTCAAGCTCTCCCAGCCAAGAGCATCACTATGTCTCTGCACAGTCACAGCTCACCGCCCGAGTCCTGGAGTGCAGGTGTGTCCCAGCACACTTGGTCTGTGCAGCGCTGAGCAGTGAACAGCTCCCATGGGGCTCTGTGCATCACAGGCAAACACGACCATTTGTGGTACTCCCAGCCCCGTTTCTTTGTTCCTTTAGTCAAATCTTTCCCATTGACAACTTTTTCATATTCTATTTCATATATTTGCCATTTCTAGAAAACTTTTCTTTTGAAATAGGGTTTTACTGTGTAGCCTAGTCTGAACTAAACTAACAATCCTCTTGCCATAGCCTCATAAGCAGCAATTGCAGGACGTGGCACCATGCTTACGAAAGGCACCCAGCTTAGAAGACTGTCTTCTAATAAGCCTCATTTTTTATTTTGTGAACACAAACCTGTATCCATCTCCATATTTCTCACTGTTTTTCTCTCGTCTACGTCTTTGCTTCTCCCGCCGTGCCTCAACTCGCCGCTTTTCTTCTTCTTCATTTTTAGGGTCAGTTTTTGCTAAGATAATGAGGGGAAAAAAACTTTGTTTTAATACAATGTGATTCTTTATCTGCTTCATTTCTATATGATTAGTTGCTACATATTTTTGTTTAAATCTGCTCGTATTTTGCTTATCCTTACCAAAATGGACGCTATCTATAGAGCCTAAAACTCAACACTGAAGGAGCCTGACCCAAATAAAACTCCAACTTCAATAACAGCCCTGGATGGAAGGAGAAAACTCACATTATATTGTGAGGGTGGTACTAATTTTTTTAAAATGTATATCTATAGAATTCCAAAATAAGATCAACATTCTCTTTTATTTATTCTAAGACAATAGACAAAACATACAACTTCCCATTCAAACTATGCTGAAGCGCTGAATTCAGAAATGTGAACAGTGCTGCCATGTTGTGTCAGCACCACCATTACTGAGTTCCTGAACACTTTCACACTCCAGACAGTAACTGTAGCCACTGAACAGTCACTCCCCACTTCAGTTCAGCTCTAAGACATTAGCCATCAATCACCCATTTACTCTCTGTACTCTGAATATTTTATTTTAAATAGAATCAATTAGCCTCTTTTTGATCTTGCTTTTATTTAGCATGTTTTCAAACATTATCTATATTAGTTATACCATGTACCAGTACTTCAGTCTTACAATTTAATACTCCACTGTCTGAGTATATATTCACTGAAGAAACACTAATATGCTATACCACTTAGTACATTCATCTGTACTGTGTAATGGTACCTATTTTTATACATCCTTGCCAACGATGTTATTGATGGCCCCGTGTTTAAGAGTACATATTGAAAAAAAAAAAAAAAGAGTACATATTGTTCTTGTAGAAGACCCAAGTTCAATTCTCAGCAGCCATGTCCAGCAGCTGATAACTGCCTATAACTACAGCTCCAGAGAATCTGACGCCTTCTGGCCTCTTTAAGACACCTGCGCTCATGTGCATATACTCACATATAGACATACAGAGAGGCAGGGAGGGGACGGTGAGGGGTGGAGGTGAGGGGAGAATCTTACTGGGCCAGGGATATAGGCTCAACTGGTTAAATGCCTGCCTACCATTCATGAAGCCCTAAATTCAATCCCCAGAACCACATAAATCCATGTTGTGGCACATGCTTGTAACACTCATGAGATTGAGGCAGAGGGATCAGAAGTTCAGGGTCATACTTAGCTACATAGCAAGTTTGAAGTCAGTCTAGGCTACATGAAAAAAAAGAAACATACCTATTTGCCCCTTAAATTTCTCAAAACTGTGAACTTGACTGTAAGTAACTATTTATTAAGCAATTGCTATGTATACAGTTTGAGATTCAAAATTATACAAAATTGATACCCTAAAGTTAAATAGTTAGGTTATTTTAGTGCTTCATAAGAGTTTATCTGGCCAGGTGTTGGTGGTGCACGCCTTTAATCCCAGCACTCGTGAGGCAGAGGCAGGCGGATATCTGTGAGTTCAAGGCCAGCCTGGTCTACAAGAGCTAGTTCCAGGACAGGCTCCAAAGTTATAGAGAAACCCTGTCTCAAAAAAAAAAAAAAGTTATCTGTATATTCTTAACCATTTGAATATCTTTATTCAGATTTTACTATAACCTTCTCTCTATTAAAAAAAATTTAATTATGTTACTTCAAATAAGAATTTCTGGGGGCTGGCGAGATGGTTAAGAGCACTGGCTGCTCTTCCAGAGGTTCTGAGTTCAATTAATAATAACCACATAGTGGCTCACTACCATCTGTAATGAGATTTGGTACCCTCTTCTGGCCTGCAGGAATACATGCAGACACAAAACAGTATAGAATGGGCAGGAAGAAGATACCCAGAGACCCAGCCCAGTGTGTGGTACAGTGTGTAAGTATGTGATGGAGAAAAGAGAGAAAGAAGTGCTGTGGAATAATCCTTTTGTACAGTGTGAAGATTTGTTACTCAGGTTGGTTTAATAAAAAGCTTATTGGCTGGTAGTCAGACCAAAGTATAGGAGGGACAACCAAACTAAGGACACTGGGAAGAAAGGGGGCAGAGTCAAAGGAGTCGAGAGACACACAGAAAGAAGCAAAATGAGCGTCCTGTGTTGAAAGAAGGTACTAACATGTGGCAGAGCATAAGTAAGAATTATGGCTTAATTTTAAATATAAGAGTTAGCTAGTAACAAGCCAGAGTTATTGGCCAAGAATTTCAGTAATACTAAGTCTCAGTGTCAGTTATTTGGAAACTGACAAGCAGGAAAGAAAAGTTTATCTACAGAGAAGCACAACAGTTTGAGCACCAACTATGAAGAGAGGTGATCTAGAGACACGAGGCTGGAGAGCACAGCGTGAAGAGAATGAGTATCCCATGAAGTCACCTGGGGATACGGTAAGTCCCAGCCTAAGCTAATACTGAGGGCCACGTCTGGGTCCATGGCCATGTGCAAGCAGGTGTTTGTGTCCATGACCACAGTCCACATCACCACCAAAAGTCATGTGGATATCCCTGGTCTGGACTGCTGCTTGGAGCTATGTTGATATTCAAGGGCTGCACAGAGTTGGCCCACCCCTCAATGGCTGCAGCATTAGGGAGAGCTGTTCCTACTCACACACATAAGATAAAAATAAATAGGGTTGAAGAGATAGCCCAGCGGTTAAGAGCCCTGGCTGCTCTTCCAGAGGTGCTGAGTTCAATTCCTAGCAACTACATGGTGGCTCAAAACCTGTAGTAGGATCTAATGCCCTCTTCTGGAGTGTAGTTATACATGCAGAGAACTCATACATTTTATACACACACAGACACACACACATAAAATTTAAAATAAGTAAGTCTGAAAAAGGCACCCTGAAAAAGGAAAAACAATTATAAAAACGTTTTTATCAAATTGCATATACTTACTAATCCTTAATTTAAATGAAGATAAAATGTTGAAAAACAAACACATTGTCAGTTAAATAAAAACCTACTTAGCTGGAAAATATTCTAGGCCTTAGTGCTCCCCTATTCCTTTTGGGAAGAATTCATACTATCACCATTTTTCTTTAAAGAAATTCCTTCAATGAGAACACAAAATAAGTTCATTGCAATACAATGTCTTATTTTTTTAAACTGAATTTAAGGAAACTATAAACTTTAACCAAAACAACTTTAAAATAGTCATTTTGTTGTAATTATGGTATCACTTAAACAACAGGGTTTCCTGGAAAAGAGATAATTTGTTGTGTGAACAATAGACTATATATAAACAAACCTAGCTGATGCAGTCTACAGCACACCTAAGATACACTACATATACTATTGTATATACAATCCATTATTGGCCAAAACGTTCAGCACATAATTATATATACTTTTGTGTGAACTGCTATCTTTTTCTGGGTATATAGCTAGGAATGAATTGCTGAGACATATAATTCAGTTTAATCATCTGAGGAATGCCAGACTTTTCAAAGTGCATGCCCTGTTCATATTTTTGCAAAAGTGTAGAAATTTCTCCACAACTACCAGGCACATTGGCAAATGTCCATAATTCCAATGATCAGGACCTACTGTGGGAGGATTGCTGAGTTGGTGTTTGTGCCAAAGCTTGACCACTGTGGTTGTTTGAATATAACTGGCCCCCACGATCTCATAGGGAGTGGGCACTATTAGAAAGTGTGGCTTTGTTGGAGTGGGTATGGCATTGTTGAAGGAGGCTTTGAGACTTCCTATGCTCAGGATACTGCCCAGAGTATCAGTCAACTTCCTGGTGCCTGCAAGACGCAGCACTCTCAGCGCCAGCACATCTGCCTGCATGCCACTGTGTTCCTGAACCTCTGAACTGCAAGCCACCCCAATTAAATGTTTCCCTTTACAAGAGTTGCTATGGTCATGGTGTCTCTTCACAGCAACAGAAACCCTCACTAAAACAACCACCTTAAATTGAAAGCCATATCAAAGACTACATAGGTAAATACTAAGCCAGCCAGGACTACAGTACATGAACACATCACCAAAACAGAAGGGGAAAGGAGGTATTGAAATAGCTCAGCAGATAAAACATTTGTTCTGCAAGTCTGGCAACTTGAATTTATCTTTAGAATCCATGATTGGTCCTTTAGAAGGAAAGGGCCAATTCCACCAAGTTGTCCTATGACTTCCAGAAGCTCTCTCAGTAAATCAGTTAATTTTTTTCTAAAGCAATTTCTCCATAGACTTGCTAAAGTTTATTAATCAATCCTTTTTATTCTAGCCATTCTGGAGGACACAAAGAATTTAACTGTGGTACTTATTTGCATTTATCTAGTTAGTGACTTTTGGTGAGCTTTATATAAGCTTATTGGTTATTTATATGCCTTTTTGAAGAAAGTTTGCATATATCCCTTGCCTGTTTTTCAGTTATTTATGGGTTTTTTTGTTAGTAAGTTAAAGTTCTTTTTTTTTTTCCTTTATTGATTTTTTGAGACAGGGTTTCTCTGTAGCTTTGGAGCATGTCCTGGAACTAGCTCTTGTAGACAGGCTGGCCTCGAACTCAGAGATCTGCCTGCCTCTGCATCCTAAGAGCTGGGATTAAAGGAGTGCACCACTATTGCCTAGAGTTAAAAGTTCTTTATATACCATGAATACAAGTCCTTTCTCAGATACACAGTTCATGAGGGGTAGAAGAAACAGAGTCTTATGCCCTAAGCTGGCTTCACAGTCACTATCCCACCTCAGGCTCCCAAGTGCTGAGGTGACAGGGTACACCATCACACACACAATTTCTTTCCACTGTCTACTAATAGCAGCTTAGAAGCACGAAGTTTTAATTTTGATGTATATTCATTTTTATTTGTTGCTCATGCCTTTTGGTGTCCTGTGTAAAAATTCCTTGTTAAATCCCAAATCATGAACCCTTGCCTATGGTTTCTGCTAAGAGACTTCTGAGATTTGTTCTGAGAAGTAGTTCTTGCGTGTTAACTTTGTGTGAGGCTAGTCAGTCTAACACTGGTACGAACTGTTCTCCCCTCCTCTAAATAGTCCTTGGCAGCCTGGCTAAAGCCAGTGGATCATGTTTGGCTCCTTTCCCATTTCTCAACTCTTTCCCACAGCTCCATAGATTTCAGTCACTGTGTCAGTACCACTTTGTCCCGATTTTCCTTGCTTTGAACTAAGACTGCAGATTGTGATGTGTCAGTCCAAATCTTGAGAGCTCTGCTACAGTCCATTAGGAACTAATACCATCTGGACAATATGCCTTCCAATCGCATCTAGCTTTCCCTTAATTTAAATTTCTTTTAATTTCCTTCACCACTGTTTGTAGCTCATGAAGTCTGGATTCTTAAGCTTATTACTAGTGTGTTATTACCATCTCCATACGGGCTTAAACTTTCCAATATTCTGTAATAACAGATATATGATTCTAAGAGGTCTCATCTCCAGAAGACTAAAAAAGTGAACCATTTTCTAGAGGAAATAGTTTTACCTAGTGTCAAGCACTTGAAAAAATATTTGCCTTTGTCCTGATACAGAAAATTTTGTACATTATGACATAAATACTCCTCCAATAATAAACATAACATCCAAGAAAGGGGTCTGAATCAAAATCATCTGCAAAGCCTTTTAAAAGTACATTTTGCTGGGTATACTGGCACACATCTTTAATCCCATCACTCAGGAGGCAGACAAGTGGCTCTCTGTGAGTTCAAGGCCAACTCACATAGGTCTACATAGCAAGTTCTAGGCTACCCAGACCTTGGCATGAGGGGAGTAATTAAGGTTCCAACACACAAATTAGAGAAAAATAAACTGACCAGTGATGTGGGAAACTACGCTTTCACTTTCCAACCAGTGCACATTAATTTTAAAAGTACACTTGGGGGACTGGAGAGATGGCTCAGAGGTTAAGAGCAATGTTTGCTCTTCCAGAGGTCCTAAGTTCAATTCCCAGCAACGACATGGTGGCTCACAGACATCTACAATGAGATCTGGTGGCCTCTTCTGGTATGCTGTCATACATGGAAGCAGAATATTGTATACATAATAAATAAATCTTAAAAAAGAAAAAGGAATACATTTGGAGGCTGGCAAGCAAGTTCAGCAAGGAAAGGCACCTGCCACCAAGTCTGATGACCTGAGTTCAATCCTGGGACTTATATGGTAGAATTACAGCAGTAACTCCCTCAAGTTGCTCGACCTTCCACAAGCATGCTGGGGCATGCACATGCCCATATACATACATCATACACATACATACATATATACATATAAAAATACATTTGAATAGTAACAACTGACTAATAACTACATAAGGGAATTCACAGATATAATTTTCAGTTACAATTACTATGCACTTTCCCATATGAACACTAAAACATCATAAATCACGTGTTCTATAAAGTAAAGTAACCTGAGCCACAGCCAACAGTCTTTTACTTACCAGGTGATTTGCTGAGGTTCATCTTCTCCACAGGTTTCGCTAGCTTAGGTTTCTTGATAAAGGCTCCCCCGGGCTTATTAAATATTTGCATCATTTTTCTTTTTATTCCTCTTGTAGTAGCAATCGTCACACTGGTAGATTTGTTTTGATAGTCAACAATAATTCCAGGTCTATGAATGCTTCCAAAATCACCCATATGCTGTAAATTTGTGAAACCAAGAAACATTAGCATAATATCAAGATAAAATATGGATTAATACAAATTTTTGTCACCTAGTTACTAGTTTTCACCTGAAAATTCTGAGGAACTTAACTGAATTTTACATGTCCTCTCTGAGAAAGCACACATAAAAAAGGTATAAATTATTACATGAACTCAAATCCAATGCATTAGTATTCCCAGTATTGCAGAGGTGGCTAGGTCCTATTTTTTAATTGTTACAATTCAGAATTATGTGAGACCATAAACAACACCATGTGCCTGTCAGAGGGTCACCACTTGTACAGCTCTCTGACAACTCCTCTTCAGAGTTCCTACTTGATGTTTTCCCATCAAAGACCTTAAAAGAAATCTTTTATTCTACTAAAACCTTGCTTTAAACTAAGATACACAAAGATGATCATATTTGTAGTGTACAGTAAAAAAGATCCAGAAATGATTTAGGGTTTCTCCCTGTTGGAAATGGGAAGGAGAGGTGAGATGGAACATTAGTATGAAGAGGAGAGTTAAAACACACCCATGAGCACCTTCCAGGACACACTTCCGAGAGAGAACTGCACCTGCCGTTCCATTCGCACTCGTACCTCAAGAGACCTGTGATAACCCACACCCCAGAAGCCAGCAAATGACTCTGTGACCCTTCCTCTTCTCCTGTCATTAACAAAGTCCACTACACCAAGAGGTCATAGCCACAGAAATGTACTCTGCTAATCTTACTTTCAGAAGGTAAAGACTGCGGAGTAATCTGAAGAGAAGGACCCAGTGGGAATTGTACAAGGAAGGTTAAAAGAAGAGCCTACTGGTTCATCTACTTGGCTAACAGAAGGAAAGAAAGAGAACTCCACTCAGAACAGAATGGTAAATACAAAGTACAGGGATACTCAGTTTTATATCAAGAAAACAAAACTGATACCTGAATCCTCATTAAGAAAAAAAATCCTTTGCCCAAACTATTACACAGCATGGAAGAGGTTAAATGGGTTTCCAAATTTTCAAACTAGAATGTATTTTCAATTTCAAAACCCAAAGCCTACTATTCCAACTACTTTTAATTAACCTACAATCATCAAATATGGTGGACCAACACTGCTGCTTACACACTAATATATGACTACAAATATTTATCTAATCTAGGAGATTTGCATAAATATCTCCATGTAATTTATATGGACACATCAGAAAAATCTTCATTATGAACATTAAAGGTGCAATGCATTTTATGTAAGTAAAGAGTGACTATTAAAAATGCAAAATTTCTACACAAATAAGACAAACTACACTGATGACCAAAGGCATGAACAGTCAAAAACACATGCCCTACTACAGTTTTTATCAGAACACTTTCTTCTACAAGGAGAATAATAAACACAACTGATTTTGAAAAAACATGTTACATTACAAAAGTATAAATATGCAATGGTATTTATATGACCAAACTACATAATCCCATAATCTATGCACCCTTACTAGGTAAAAATTTATCAAGTTACCCAAGACCACAGAGCATAATTGCTACAATGTATATCCTTTAAATTAAATACCTATGGACCAATATATTTATCCAGTTAGGCAGTAACTTGCAAAATATCACTTTCTAGGAAGAAACTGTAAACATATATACAAATAAGAGATTCTTTCTCAATAGAGTAAAGGGAAATGAAACAATCACCAACAGGACATACAATAAGAGAGCAAGTCAGCAAACTACTACTGATCACAAATCACTCTACCGTCTGTTACACATATCAACTTCTTTACCACACAAACATGGCTAAGCTGCCCTGAGCTACCACTGACTTTTGATCTCTTGTGTGTTTAACAGGAAACATGAACTCTGAAGGGATTCTACTTGCTAGAGTTTATTAACAAAGGGTAAATATTTTATTATACATTGCACCTTTAACCTACTCAAAGCTCAAAAAGGGTTCAGTTACCTTTTACAATAATCCAACAGCTATCTCACCAGCAAAACTGCTAGTGTTTACAAGAAAAAATGCAACTCCTTTTAACCCCTTTTAGACCAAACCTAATATCCTCACCTTTTTCATAAAGGGAGATTTGCCATAACCTCATGAATAATCATCTCATACTGCAACTTATTTTCTGAGGTGCTGGAAAACTTTTGCAGCCAACCTAAAACTTTATGACTCAGCCTCCGCTTAAAACACACTGGGACAGTGTTTGTTCTCATTGAAAATCATGGTCTTGAAAGGGTTTAAAAGAGTGACTATTGAAAAGAATCTGAAAAGATTCTGTTGTACTTACTCCTCGGCCTCGGCCTCTGCCTGTTGATGGTCCTCCAAAAGCATCATAGTTTCTGCTTCCAAACGTACTTTCAGGATAAGCAGGCGTTCCTCTCCCCCGAGAGCCTACAGGTGCAGGCTTCATATGGGGTGAAGAAAAACTGCTGTAGGAAGAGTAATTCTCTCTTCCTCTGTCCTCCATAAACCCAGGCCTCAATTTTGAACGGGAGTAAGGTTCTTCCCAGCTAGACCCGCCCTGGTTTCTACCTCCGAAAGAGTCAAGGCTATTCCGGTAGGAGCTCTCAAATCGACCACCATAACTACCTCCGAAGCGGCTTTGTTCGGGTTCATTAAAACCATAGCCAGATCTGTACAGATCTCGCCCACCCAGAGAAGACCTGGAGTCGTAAGACTCATAAGGTCCAAACCTGGAAAAGTTGCACAGTGAGGGAAAAAACAAAAGTAAGCTTACTAATGTTAGACAATTCAAAAAACAAGTTATCAGATGACATTTATCAACTAAAATTCATTTACACCAGAGTGGTTTGCACAGTTGCGCCTCTGCTCACACTTGATTAGGGCTGGGCAGTCCAACATGAGACCAGACAGAAAGCTATCTGAGTCAGTTCTAAATATAAATTGAGTTTAGTTAACCTTAGCTTTAAACTCTGCTTTTTAGCAGCTTTTCCATTTTATTTTAATTTGTCTGTCTAATAATTAAAGCCCAGCCCTAGTCTTAGAAAAAGTTATTTGCTAAAGTTCACCAACTATTTAAACTTTTTTTTTTAATTCTTCCCTAATAATAACAATTACAAAGCATTTACAACATTTTAGTTTTTTAGGGACACAAAGACTGCATAGATGGGAGGGGGGTCTTTGTGATACTGAGTGATCCTTTGCACCTCAATAATCTGTATCACGAAACTGCCTCATTATGACTACAGTAATCAAAGCTGATGAATTAGGTTATAAAGTTTGGCATTCTGCCAAACTTCAGCCAAGGCCAATCCTTAAATACTCTGATAGACTAGCAAATCTAACAAATCTAGAAGAATAAACATGTAAAATAGAACATAAAAGTGAAAGACCACCAATATGTACCCTCTACATATGAATATTCAAAGCAGATGAGAAAGAATGCATTTTATAAGGCCTTCAATTACTTGAAAAGCATTTTCTATCAAGAAATTATCACATTAAAAACTACTCGAAAAAGTAAGCACACTGTCTCAACAGAAAAAAAAAAACAAAATATTTTACTTATCACAAATCCAAAACACGGATTACAGAATTACTTATTATCTTCAACAGTTTTTAAAGCTCACAATTACACAAGAGATGAATGATAACTACAGAAATAGTTTATGCACAACACACAATGTAAGAGGGCAATAACTGATAAACTAAAACATTTAATGATGTTACATTAGTCGGTGATTTACAGGTCACTACTTAATTCTGAAGCCTACTAGCCATATACTACTCCTCCCAACTGACATTTCAAAGCATTCCGTAAGGAGTAATGACCTGTTCGTTCTCGTGACTGTACTCTACTGTAAACCACAGTAACACATTTAAAGCACAAAGAAAACCAGCATCACTCAAGTCCATCATAAGGAATCCAGATCCTTCAGTTTATGAAGGACAATGATCTCAAATGTCTAACTAGTTTTACTTTGTATTTAGAAGGAAGTTTTGTATCTCAAAAAACAGACCCCCATGAGGTTATTAAGCATGATCAGTCCTAAGACCTGTAGTGGTTTAATTAGTGCAAGTCTCAAAGAATATCAACAGTAAACTAGGAATAGTCTAGGCTGTAGCTCAAGGTGCCCCGATTGTTAAGCATGGTGTTTTGGATGTAAGCAGCAGCTGCCAGTAAACAACCTGGACATGATTTTAACAACACTTCTACTATTACAGTACGCTCTTCAAACTTGCTTTAAAAGTAAACAAGTGAAAATCTATTTTAAATGTTTCTTAGAAACTGAAAGCTGCTAGCCTGGTTCAGTTAAAGCCACTCTAGGCAGGCTATTTTGCAGTTACATAGTGCCCATATTAGAAAAATTTTCTTTTCAACAATTAAGAAAAATAATTCACAAATAAATATTTCCAATAACAATTTGAACGGGACATTTTGACTGATAAGAAATTAAAAATAAAAAAAAAATTTTTTAAAGTGTCCACTGTTAAAGAATGTCTTATTTTATTACACTGAAATAAAAGATAAATAATGTCCTCCGAAAATAATGTCTGCCAATGTGACTAAGAAAATTTTTATACCCATTAATTAGCACCTTTAAATATTTAAGGTGATTCAATACCAAACAGCAAAGTTCAAAAAAGCAAAGTATCATAAAAGCCTAAGGAATACTTAATACATCCAGAATCTTATAGTTCTAATTATTTCGCCAAGTGATTAAGCAATTTACCTGCTACCCCCACCACCACCACTGTGATTGTCCATGCCATAGGACTGGTTTAGGTAGGAATCCATGGATCTTTGACCCCCATAGGATCCATGGCCATAATCACGATCCAGCCCTATAAGAGTTTAAAAAAAAAAAAAAATTAAATGATGCTCACCTTTACTGGCACTCAAAAGAAGAATTTTTAGATAAATATCCTGGAATATCAGACCTCCATAAGATCCAGGGCCATAATCACGATCCATTCCTAAAAGAGTCAATAAGAAATTATGAGTAAAATAAACCATTTTCTTCACAAAATTTTTTATTAAACACAATATATTCATACAAATGATCTAAAGCAATAATTTGCACTAACATTTTAACTCAAATATAAAAAATAACAAAATGATAATTTATTAAAAACTATTATTTGCTAACAAAGCTTCATATTTCAAAGAAAAATAAACTATCAACTACAAAATTCTACATTAAAAATATTTTCAGTGCAAGCATATTTAGTGGACTAGAAGTCTACTACTATAATGCCTTGTATCTGGAACTTAGTACTATAGCACAAAAAAAGATAGTATATAGCTTTATGTATAACTACTAGACTCAAAAAGTCAGCATTTAATAAATATCAAGAGATTCTTTTTGCCCTAAATATACAATGTAAATATACTACACTTGTTTTTTTGTACTAGTTGCTCCCAAAATGTCTAAAAACTCAACTAAATTTTCAACTAGAAGCATTCAGCTGATACAGATATTCTATCAAGTAACACCACAAATTAAGACCAATCTTTTGGTCCTATACCTGAGAATAACAAGGCCCCAACAAATACTTCAATTCTCAAATCTTTTGAATAAAAGAAATGAGTGTGAATTTTCATAACACAAACACTAAAAAATTCTAGTGTAGGAGTATACAAACTTACACTAGAAAACTAAAGGTCATAAAATTGGTGACTATAAAGATGAGTATTTAAGTGTTTTCTATAAAATCCCTTAAAATGCCTAATTACCACTCATCCCATATTTTTATTATAAATACAACAGTTGTACATTTAATGTTTCTAGTCTGAACAAAGATGGTGAAACTTTACATAAATACTACACATAACCTTGCCTTTTAAGCCTGAAAGTGACCTTAGTCAAATTTAATCTTTTTACTTTTTAGATTTGCAAACTAAAGTTCACAAGAAAAAATAGGTTTCCCAGAATCATGTAAGTATTCTCCTAGCTAATCTCCTGTTATTTTTTTCTACATGAAAACAAGTCTTTTTTTTTTTTCCAATCCAAGTAACTACTTGGAATCTTTTAATTTTTCACATCTATTTCAATTACTAAACTATGACTATGCAAGAAAACTTTCATTGGTAGTCATTTTTCTTCTATTTAAGAACCTGTAAACTTTATACAGAATCACAACAGTGTACTGCTGTGGCTTCATCTAATTTTTAATGCCTCTTAGAGGAGCAGTCATCATACAATGGTTTGCTGACCAGTCTGTTGAGATCCATGAGGCCAAAGCTATTTCTATAAATAACAAGGACAGTATTTCCATTTTCACAGCATATGCACTAAAAGTATACAAACATTATGGATAACTAGCATTTCAGTACAAATCAAGGAACTATGAAGCACCAGACTAATCTAGCAGTCATTATATTAATGTCACATACCCAATGAAAAACAACCAATTTTTAAATCACCTTTGCTTTAGAATGCTCTTGGCAGAGTAATTAATAATTTTAAGCCCTGGCCTTTGATTCAATTACATCTTTTTGTTACTCAATGTAATGAAACAGAAAATGCACATAAAGCAATTGTGCTACATAACAAAGAATCACAGTTCTCTCCAAGAAAAGTCACTGTACCACGTTTGTTTTATGACTCAAATTAACTACTTTTTATAAAGAGCACTTTTCAGTAGGAAGACTGGAAGACAAAAACTATGGTTTTCATGGTCCTATAAACT
>JAQHUG010000107.1:926335-945160 GCA_028555095.1 Dicrostonyx torquatus | reverse complement strand
TCCATACTGCTACATACACATGTACACACTTTCCATACTGCTACATACACATGTACACACTTTCCATACCATTACATACACATGCACACACTTTCGGGGGAATACACCATCTAGGATGACCAACAGTCCTGGTTTGCTCAGGGCTGAGGTTTACCGGACTACAGGAGTGTCATCTGAGCTGTAGCTATAATATAAAAGGGGAATAAAGGAAGAGGAATTAAAATACATTAACATGTACAAGAGACCCCTGCAGCGTTGTGTTAGAGGACTTACTGGAATAGTCAGCATATGGACCAGGAGTACTCAGTTGAAAGACCCACCAAGAGTCTGAGGTTTTCTTGACGATAAAAATTACACAAAACTAGTTTGTCAATGGCAAAACTGAGATTTATGAATGAATTCATATTGACCACCAAAAGACAAAAACTGAAGGGTAATTCTGGCTGACCTCACTTCAGCTCTGCAGACTAGCCAGCATTTGTGGAGGACCCGCTCCAACTGCTTGGGGACCCTCTCCCCCGCATCCAATAAGGACTGAGATACAGTGACTCTATTATCTTTTCAGAATGAGGAGGTGGAGGACGGGTCAATGCAGGTTTAGATCCTACCCACTGTTGAGGACTGGCCTCAACAAAGTCACCTCTTACCAGTGTAGGGACATGGGACATTGAAGAAGATGCATAAAAATAATGAGATAGAAAACATAAAACAGTACCAGGAGGGCATTTCAGGAAGCACTCAGACCCTGAAATCATCCATGTTTATTTTCCCACAGCTTTTATGTGCAACGTAAACTGGGGGAGAAGGTAACAAAAGGCTTCATTAACATGATACAAAAGGTTAACTCACACAGCCAACTCTGAGACTGCCCATCATCAGCATTCTGTTGTCTAGGTAACGAGATCCCCCCCCCCCAAGTCAACTATACTGCCTGAGTCAGGTACTGAAAGATGGCCCTTCCTCAGGCGACCTCAGAGTTACAAAAGAAAGAAAAAAAATAAGAAAAACATTTGCATATTGTGACCACCTGTCAGGATGGCGCCCTAGCTATTTTAACTTCAAAAGGGGCCTGGCAGCCACCTCCTGTGTTAGAAGGTGGGTAGTTCTGCCTGTTAGTCTCCAAAACTCTCTGTTGGCAGACAAGGTGAATGGGCCTGCATTTCTCAGCCTCCACAACCCTCCAGAAGTCATTAATGAAGACAGTTAAAGAACTTGCCTTGTGCTTAGCCTCCTGCTCTTAAAATAGATACACGGTGCCGCGGTGTGAACAAGGTGCTGAACACAACCTGCGGAGGCTGCATGTCAACGTGTGCAAGACGGTAAACACACCCTGCAGAGACTGCAGCTGCATGTCAACATGCACAAGGTGTTGAACACACCCTACAGAGGCTGCATGTCAATGTGTGCAAGATGCTGAACATACCCTGCAGAGACTGCATGTCAACGTGTGCAAGGTGCTGAACACACCCTGCAGAGGCTGCATGTCAACACATGCAAGGTGCTGAACACACCCCGCAGAGGTTGCATGTCAATATGTGCAAGACACTGAACACACCCTGCAGAGGCTGCATGTCAATGTGTGCAAGACGCTGAACATACCCTGCAGAGGCTGCATGTCAACGTGTGCAAGGTGCTGAACACACCCTGCAGAGGCTGCTTGTCAACGCGTGCAAGGTGCTGAACACACCCCGCAGAGGCTGCATGTCAATGCATGCAAGATGCTGAACACACCTTGCAGAGGCTGCATGTCAATGCATGCAAGGTGCTGAACACACCCTGCAGAGACTGCATGTCAACACGTGCAAGGTGCTGAACACACCCTGCAGAGACTGCATGTCAACTATGTATTCTCTCCTGCTACGTGGGAGAGCAGCAATTACCTCGAAGCAAAGGAACATGGGGAAAGTTTCGCCCTGCCTACTTCTTGGAGAAAATATAAAATGAGAGATGAGAGGACGCAGGAGTGACAAATCCAGGAAGAGGTGACACTGGAGTTATTACGTAGGATAAGATTACCAGTGTTCGCAGCCAGTGACAGGTGGCTTCCATGTAGCATACACACGGAGGGAGTTTTCTATTCAGAAAGCGTGAGCACCTGTCCCAATTATGCTTCTTGCCAGTAAGCTGGGAGGGCGAAAAGAACATTTCATCTCTCAGGATCTTTATAAGCGCAATGATTTAAGACCTGACTCTTGAGTTTATTACACCAACGAGTGAGCTATAGGAGACACCTTGTTCTCAGCCACACTCCCAAGCAGCCACTCTTCACCAACTGGACACCATGCAGCCAGCCTTGGAATAGACTGGTGCTGGGAGAATTCCTTCTCCAAGAAGACATTTAGAAAACATGCACGCCCCTCCCCAGCATATGGTCCCAGCAAAAAACCAAAGTACGATTCCATCAAAGTTTACTCTGGGGAACCAATGAGTTTATTGTGGGTACTTGCAGAGCCTGGGCGAGGGTTGCAGGCAGGAGCAGTGCTGTCCCGCAGGAAGGTAGCTACTCAGCACTAATGGCGGCTCCCCCGCCCCCACCCAGCTGTATGCCCAGAGCTCCCCTCCCTCTCATTGTCCTCCCTCAGCCTATATACTCCAGGACCTCTCGTGTAATTAGGACAAAACTGCACACAAACGGCTGAGAGGAGTGGCTAGACTCTCAGGTGAGGGTCTAATGACCCTCCACAACCCTTCCTTCTCTAAAAGGAGGTCCATAGTCAACAGGCCTGCTCTTGCAAGCAGGCATCGCTTACAGGATGAAGACGAAGTCCCTAAGAAGTCTGAAGAAGATGGAGACGGTCATGTTCAGAGGGCCACCTTCCCTGACAGGAATGAACAAAGTGAGTTTCAGGTCATAGTCTCCCAACTAGGCCAGACGAGATTCTGCTGGAGTTACAGGTAGCGCTTGCATTTCTATTCATTACACACCGTCACGATGACGTCGTTGTGAGCTCCAGGCTGACAGAGCCATTCACAGAGAGGGAAGACTCTGAGGGCACTCTGACCTTTAATGTTTCCACTCACAGTCTGTCAGTCAGAGCCAGTGATGTGGTACCACCTTCAAACAGGTGGGAAACCATGACTAGCACAGGACAGGCAGTAGCTCATTTTGTAGGATGCATGTCTAGCATTCACAAGGCCTGGTGTTCCAGCCCGAGCGTTGCAGAAACTGAGTTTGCTGGCACACACCTCGAATCACAGCACTCTAGACAGGTGGTAGAGGCAGGACTTTATCCTCTGATTCAAAACAAATTTGCATTCTGTCAAAAAAAAAAAACAACCCACCATCAGTCAGGAAGAAAAGAGAACCAGAGTATTTATGGACAGCCCATAATGACTACTATGGTTAAGTAGCAAAGGCTTCAGAGCAATTTTAATTATCTCTTTTCCCAGAGAAAGACTTGTTATGAATCAGCTTGCAGAGAACTGGCACGTTACCAAGGATATGTTTTTCTTTTCTTAATGAAAATAAATTATTAGCAAATAGTCTTGCTGAGCCGCTGCACTTTCTAAGGTGTTTTCTGTCACCATGCCCACTGCCAAGCGACAGCAGTGGCCTTCTTTATGATGAAGATCACCTTCTCTTGGCCTGGGGCTCTCTCCTGTGTTGTTAGAAAGTGAGGCTGTCTTTTGTCTTCTCCTCGCACAGGTAGGGCCCAGGTATGAAGAGCTCCAGCAGAAGCTATGACCCGAGGCCAGGGACGGTAGTGAAGGCCTGTGATGCAGCACTTGAGAGGCCATACGTAGCAAGAGTTCTCAATCATCCTTGGCTACTTAGCAGGGTAGGGGAGGTCAACTTGGTAGGCTACATCATACCCTGTCTCAAAAACCCAAAACAAAGAAAAAAGTCCATGCATTTGAAAAAGGCCAGTATTCTGTTTTGTTTTGTTAATTTTGGATGACCTAGAATTCATGCAGTCCAGGCTGCCCTCAGATTTAGGGATCCTCCTGCCTCTGCCTCCTGAGTGCTGGGATTACAGGTATGAGCCATGACATCCAGCATTTCCTCTCCAATTCTCAACATGTGGGTGGTTTTGCTATAGGGACTGCTGTGTGGGGGTAGGTATCAATCATCTGACGTTGTGTAACCTTCTTCGAAAAGTTATCGGCTTAAAGGAATAACGGATATTACTATCGCTCATGGTTCTGTGAGCAAGGCATTTTGGATTCACTTAGCTGACAGTTTTGGCATAGGCTCTGTCACGAGCTGTGGTCATAACATCAGGGAATCAGTATCTGAAAGCTTGACCGAGTCTAGATGGTCTGCTCCCTGGGATGCAACAGTGCTGATAATGGAGGAGAAGTCGCTGCTACTCCCCTCACTGGGCTGCCCGTGGGCTGTGAAATCCCTTTCCCCTACAAAAGTGCCCAAAGGGGCTGGAGAGATGGCTCAAAGAGCACTGGCTGCTCTTCTGGAGGTCCTGAGTTCAATTCCCAGCAACCACATGGTGGCTCACAACCATCTGTAATAGGACCTGGTGCCCTCTTCTGGTGTGTAGGTATACATGCAGGCAGAATCTGTATACTAAATAAATAAATCTAAAAAAAAAAAGAAGAAGAAGAAGAAGAAAAGAAAAGTGACCCAAAGAAAGAGCAGAGTTCTCAGGACAAACCCAGAGTCAAACACTGTCAGTTCTGCACCTGCTACAGATCAGCGTGGGGGAGCAACCACCAGCGGCGAGGATCACCAGGGTACCTCGAGGGCTGGCTACCTAGGAATTAGGACAAGAGCTCTCTCCATCCACCAGGAGACCCTCCCAAGCATAAGCATTAGGAGATGGTGGTAAGCTCTCTATGGAAAGCCGGTTTTCCCACTGTATGCAGCTTAGTTCCTCGGGCAATTTCTAGCACATAAAAGTGTCTTGGTAAAAAGCTTCGCAATGAACAGGTAGGAAAACCCTTATTTTAAGACCCTCTGTGAACCTGTCAAATACATATCTCTTCAGTTTCCAGTAAAGCAGACAAGTGACTTGGGAGCGTGGGGCCCATTTTCTTACATTGTGGACACGATAATCACCAAGAAAGAGTAAGAATGCTAGGCCCCCACCACAGCCTCACTGAGTCCTAGATCCCCACTCAGTAAAACCAAAGGCCTGCATTAAATCACATGAAAGCACTTCCAGGAAGAATATCCTGAGACTATGTGACCTCAACTCAGATTTCACTGTATACTAAACACTAGGCTTACACCTCTATTCTGATAGAAAATACTTCACATCTATAGTCCGATCTGCTCCATTTACCGTGTTGTTGTTCTAGATGCACCTGGCTGGAGGCTGGACTGTACGGGCAGGACGTGAAGATTCCAGAATCCTCCTACGAAAAGGAAATGTTTTAGTGCGAATTTGGTTGGGAGACAATGTTTTGAGAATTAGGAGAGAAAGGCAATTTTGAAAATGGTTTCTTGGCTACCTATCAAATGATATGATTTCAGACATTCTATTTTCTCATGTCTGAGAATGCGAGAGGCAGGGCTGGAAGTGGGGAGAACACTTGCAGTAAGATGCGCAGTCGTGACCCAGAAAGTCTGTGAGCTGAACACAGGTCTCTAGCAGCCTCCTAGCCACAAAGGGAGATAAAGGGAGCTCTTTTGCCTGTGGGAGATGCGAAGTTAGGATTTTATTAGGGGTGGATAGAGACAAAGCTTGGTGGTTTAGTATATGCCTGGCACTCACAAGGCCCTGGATTCTGCCCCTGGCACCACAAAGAACCTAGAGGCCAGCAAAATTGCTCAATAGGTAAAGGCACCTGCTGCCAAGCCTGACGACCCGAGTTCAATCTCCAGGACCCAGCTAGTGTAAGGTGAGAACTGATTGCCGCAAGTTGTCCTCTGATCTCCCTTGACATGCCATGCGTGGTATGAACGTGCAGACGCATGCGCGTGCACGCGCACGCACGCGCACGCGCGCGCGCACACACACACACACATGTTTAAAATAATTAAAAATAATTATTTTAAAACACAACTAGAGCCGGGTGGTGGTGGTGCACGCCTTTAATCCCAGCACTCGGGAGGCAGAGGCAGGTGGATCTCTGTGAGTTCAAGGCCAGCATGGTCTACAAGAGCTAGTTCCAGGACAGGCTCCAAAGTCACAGAGAAACCCAGTCTCAAAAAACCAAAATAAATAAGTAAATAAATAAATAAAACACAACTAGAAATTTATGGAGCAGAGCAGGTATCATGTCAACTCTGTCTGTCTGTGGGCATACATGTTACTGTGTGAACATGTGCAGGGGAACTGTGTGTGTGTATCTGTGTGTCTCTGTGTGTGCTTGTGGAGGCCAGAGGTCACATCAGATGTCTCTCTGAATTGCTTCCATCTTTATGTTTTGAGACAGAGTCTCTCATTGGACCTTTCTCCTGGACTAACTGGCCAGCAAGCTGTGGAATCCCCGGCCTCTGCTTCCCAGAGCTAGAATCTTAGATGTGCAACACTGCACATGGGCTGGTTTTTTTTTAACATGGCTTCTGGGTAACAGAATCAGGTCCTCATGCTTAAGGGGAAGCACTTCACTGAGTCAACTATTTCCCCAGTCCCTCATGTTTGCTCTTGATTCATCACAGCTGCTAATAACCAGAACGTCACCTTCTGTAGGAACCACATCTTCACCCGCTTTGTATAAATGTCATCTTGTTGTGCTCATCCCTTTGTCCTCCACAGTCAGGTCCTGCTGGTCCTTCATGTCACTTAAGCAATGATGGTGACTGGTTTTACATTCCAAAAGAAAACTGACCAGAGTTCAGGGAAACCCTGGGCTAGTGACTTCGGAGAGGCTCCAGGGAACAGGTGAGGAAGAAGCTAGGCAAGGCAGGCTTCCTGCCTCAGACAGTCATCTGCTGGTCTGCAGGGAGGGACAGCCATCTGCCGGTTTGCAGGGAAGGACAGCCATCTGCCGGCCTGCAGGGAGGGACTCCTCTCTCCATGTGATCTGCTGGAGATCCTCTCCACTGTGAGCTCTGGAGACCCTTGGACAGTCTGCAAGTCACCCTGTCTCCAGAGCAGGGTGGACGAGGTGGACCTCCTTGGGTTACTGATTAAAATGTAGAACATCTGTGTACGCCACACGTGGGGGACATTTATGTGCACCACACATGGATCTTTAGCACATCACCAGATGTCCATCTTTCATTTCTGATGGCTGATTAATCGAAGCATGAAATTGTTTGTTTGTGCATATGTGTGTGTATGTGGGTACATGTGTGTGTAAGGCACACATGTGTGCATGGACACGTATGTGGAGGCCAGAGGTCAACCCTGGGTCTATTCCTCAGGAGCCATGCACCTTGCAGTTGTGAGGCAGTCTCTCGTTGGTCTTACAGAATCTCTTGTTGGTAAGCGAGCTGGCCAGCGAGGCTGAGGAACTGCTTTTCTCTACCTCCTGAGTACTGGGGTTCTGAGCACCCGCCTGCCCAGCTTTTTTAACACGACTTCTGGGGATTATACTCAGGTGCTCTTGTATTCTAGATCAGTCCAGTGGTCTAGTGTCCCTCAAAGGGGGAAGGCTTGAGTATAAGTAGAGACAGAATAGTAGTTGAGTATAAAGGAATATGATTAGGTGGGACTCTGGCATTCCTTAACACTTGAAGGCTGCTCAGAGCTAGAGATAACTCTCTTGGTTCAACTATAGGAACCCCTGACAGGGTGGGGGTGCATTGTACAGACGCCACTCTTGCCTTTGAAACCTGGAAAGCAGAACAGTGAACGTTGTTCTAGTCACATGCCAGTATCTTCTGGAGTTTGCACCATTTTGCTGTAAGGTTCTGTGGCCAGAATATGGACTTTGAAATTGTGATATATTAATAACAATTAGAAAAACACCTATTTACTGCTGGACCCTGTTTTTCTGGCATACAGCCCTTGAAGGCCTTGGGATCCCTAGGTGAGAATGTCTCTGGCCTGAGACGACTGGAGGCCACTGCAGTCTCAGCCTGGAGTCTAGTTGTGCCAGGCGAGACATCACATGCTTAGCCTCTGAGCTTTCCAACCCCATCCATGAACCGCTAGGGAGGGAAAGAGGTCAAAGGTTAACTTCATCACCAATACCCAATGGAATCAGCTGTGCTCCCATAGAAACCTAAAAAGACTGGCTAGGACAGCTTCCGGAGAAACATTCCCCAATGACTGACAGAAGGTATGTACTTTCTGAGCCACTGCCTCGATACCTTGACCTTTGTATCTCTTCTATAACTTTGTGATGAATAGCAAATACAGATCCCGTGTGTCCTGGAAATCCATCCAGCATGCTAGCAAACTAATATGAGGGGAAACTGCAGGAACCCGGATTAATAGCTGCTGAGATGGAAGCACAAGCTGCCACCCGAAGCATGCAAGGAGAAGCTAACGTGAGGGTAAGGAGAGCTCTGTGGATCAGGGCCATCAACCTGTGAGGTCTGATGCTACTGCGGTAAACTGTAGAGCTGCTTGGTGTGTGTGGGAAACTCTCACATAGACTCCTGGTGTCAGAAATTCTGCTCTTGGTGGTGTATGAGTCAGAAAACAAACAAACAAACAAAAACCCTCCACATTTTGGTTAGGTTTATTTGTATTAGTTACTTTTATATTGCTGGGATAAAGCACCATGAGCAAGGTAACTTACAGAAAGAACAGCTCACTGGAGCTTATAGTGCAGCGTGGCAGGGAAGCGTGGCAGGGAGGCGTGGCAGGGAGGCACAGCAGCAAGCAACATGGTGGCAGAATCTAGAAGCTGAGAGCTCCCGCCTCCACCACACACGTGTAGCAGAGAGAGGAAATTGGAAGTAGGCAAGGCTGCTTTTTACTCTCAAAGCCCACACCTGGGGACACGCTTCCTTCAGCCAGACTGCATCTTCTAACCCCACAAAATGTCCCACCAACCGGGAATTAGTCCAATACAGGAATTGAACCCGTATTCAAATGCCCAGAATATGGGACATTTCTCAAACTCTGCTTCTTTCAGAAAGCACAGAATTTTAAAAGCACACTTTCTGCAGCACATCCCATAATGCCTCTTCTTCTTACTTACTGATCCTTTGCTGGACGGACCTACTGCGTTGTGTTCATCTGTTTGTCAGTTGGTGGATGGACGGTTTAGCCGTTTCCACTTTGGGGCCATCATGTGTTATGCATCTATGACACCTACATACAAGTTTTTGTAGAAGCTTAGGTCTTCATTTCAGTTGGGCATATACTTAGGTGCTAGAGAAATGACCCAGCAGTTCAGAGAACTTGCTAAACAGTTTTGAGAACCAGAGTGAATTCATGTCCCAGCACCCAGGTCATAAGCCAGGCATATTGTACACACATATTGCAGCCCTAACTCTAAGAGGGGTGGAGAGGAGGAACTGGAACTGAGAAAATGCAAACTCAGGTACAGGGAGAAACCGTTCCTAAAGGAATAAACCAGGAGGGATTCTCTTCTGTCCTCCTTGGTTGTACACAAGCAAACACACCCACACTCCTGCTTTAGTCAGGGTTTCAATTGCTGCGAAGAGACACCTTGACCACATAACTCTTATAAAGGAAATTTTTTTTTCTTTTTGGTTTTTCGAGACATGGTCTCCTTGTGTCACAGTCCTGGCTGTCCCATAACTCTCTTTGTAGATCAGGCTGGCTGGCCTCGAACTTACAGAGATCTGCCTGCCAATGCCTCCCAAGTGCCACCACTGCTCTGCAAAGAGAAACATTTAATTGAGGTGACATCTTACTGTTCAGAGGTTCAGTCCATTATCATCATGGCAGGGAGCAAGGCAGACATGGTGCTGGGGAAGGAGCTGAGATTCCTACATCTTGCAGGCAACAGGAAGTCGATTAAGACACGAGGTGGTATCCTGAGCATAGGAAATTTCAAAGCTCACCCCACGGTGACGCACTTCCTCCAACAAGGTCACACCCACTCCAACAAAGCCACACCTCCTGACAGTTCCACTCCCTATGAGATTATAGGGGCCAATTACATTCAAACTACCACAGACTATGAATGCCTCACAAATTCACACAAACACACAGACGAACAAACAACCCGGGGCTGTAGAGATGATTCAGCAGTAGGAGCATGGCTGCTCCTCTGGAGGACCCAGGTTTGATCCTAGCAAGCCTAGAGCAGCTGTCAACTGTCCATAAGTTCAGTCCCAGACAATCTGAGCTCCTCTTTGCCTCCACAGCACCAGGTGAGCGAGTGGTATACAAGCATTCAGGCAAAATACCCATACACAGAAAATAAAATGGTTTTATACACAGAAAATAAAATGGTCAAACAAACAAACTAATCTTTTCAAGTATATATTTAGCAGGACATGATGGCGCACACCCTTAATCCAAGCACTCAGGAGGTAAAGGCAGGTGGATCTCTGTGAGTTTGAGGCCAGCCTGGTCTACAGAGTAAGTTCCAGGACAGCCAGGAACACCTGTCTTGAAAATCAAACAAAAACAAAACAAAAGTATAGACTTAGAAATGGAGCACCTGGGCCCCACAGCTTGCTGGTTTATCTTCTTGTCAATGGAGTGGATTTAGAATCTCACGGGAGACTGTGAGGCACACCTCTGGGTGCTTCTGGAAGGGCATCTCCTCAGAGAGGAAGATCACCCTGAATGAGGAGGGCTCCAGTGCATGGACTGTGGGGCATGTGTGGATAGAATAAAGGATGCAGGCAGGGGTAGGGAGTGGGGGAAGGGGGGTCAGCGAAGCTCTGGCACAGGATTGCTCTGCTTCCTCTCTACCATACCTTCCCAGCACAATGGACAAAGCCCTCCAAACAGTGAGCCAACCCAGCCACTCTCGGGTATTTGTCACATTAATGAGAAAGGTAACTAACAAATTAACATAGATGGTAACTTGATCAAATTTGTGATGAAATACCAGGCAAAAGCAACTCAGGGATTATTTGGTTTACATTTGTAGTCGGACTTTCTTTGGATCACCAGTTCCCAAATAATGACACGGAGACTTCTTATTAAGTATGAAAGCTTAGCCTTAGCTTAGGCTTGTTCCCAACTAGCTCTTAAAACTTAAATGAACACATTCATATTAATCTACATTCTGCCACATGGCTGGTTACCTCTCCTCCATACTGTACTTCCCACTTCCTCAGTGTCCGGATGGCAAATCACGCCTCTCTTCTTCCCTGAAGTCCCACCCCATTCTTTCCTGCCTAGCTACTGAGCATCCAGCTCTTTATTAAACCATTAAACCGATCAGTAGGTGCCTTGGCAGAGACATATCTTCCCAGTGTACAAAAAGATTCTCCCTCAACATAAGGAACTCAAGGTGTGAACCTAGAGACAGGGACCGAGGTAGAGATAATGGAAGAAAGCTGTTTGTTCAGCTACCCTGTTATTGAGACCAAGCTGACCTGCCTAGGGACAGCACCACCGCAGTGAGATGGGCCCTCTCACACCAAACCACAATTAAGATATGACCTCAAGCCCTTGTAATGCAGGCAGTTCCTCAGCTAAGGTTAAGCTTCAGTTGTCAACATAACTCTATTTTCAACCTCCTCAGGAATTGTCAGGTTGTTCCCCAAAGTGACAGTACTGGTTTACATTATTACCAGAAAAGTCTAAGAACAGGACTTCTTTGCATCCTTGCTGACACCTTTTATTATTTATTTCTTTTTTTTTAAATTTATTTATTTATTATGTATACAATATTCTGTCTGTGTTTGCCTGCAGGCCAGAAGAGGGCACCAGACCTCATTACAGATGGTTGTGAGCCACCATGTGGTTGCTGGGAATTGAACTCAGGACCTTTGGAAGAGCAGGCAATGCTCTTAACCTCTGAGCCATCTCTCCAGCCCCTATTATTTATTTCTTTACTTTTTTAAAAGTGTGCCACTCTAGAGTGTGTGAAAGGCTCTCTCAGTGTCTACGCTTGAAGTCTTCCCTGGAGGCGAAGGATGTTGAGAACTTTCCCCTGTGTCTTACAAATCTTCTTTAGAGAAATGTCCACTTATATCTTTGGTCTATTTTTAGATTATTCTATTGTATATGTATGAGTGCTCTACCCACACAATGCATGCTTTTACCCATTTTTAAACTGAAGCATGTGTTCTTTTTGTTATTGAGCTGTATCTTTATACATTTTAGACATGTGATTTTCAAAACTTTCCCCATTCTGTGAGTTGTTCATTTTTTCATAATGTCCTTTGAAGTATCAAGTGTTTGATTTTGATGATGTCCACTTTATCTGTTACTGCCTTTTTTAATTGTTATTTTTGAGAGGGTTTTTGTGTGTGTGTGTGTGTGTGTATTTGTTTCTGTATGTGTGTATGTGTGATCAGGGATTAAGCCTAGTACCCCAGACTCTAAGCTTTTCCACGGAGCTACATCCCTAACCTCTGGTGCTAATTCCACTTGTTTTTTCCAAGGGTGGGGGTGGGCACATGTGTGTGAAGGTTCACATTCACATGCACAAGTGTATGAATGTGTGTAGAGGCCAAAGGTCAACCTCAGATGTCATTCCTCAGGAGCCACACACCTTGCTTTGAGAGACAGGTTACTCTTACTGGCCTGGATCCCACCGAGTGGTCTGCACTGGCTCCATCTGTCATCACCTCCCCAGCTGGATTTCCAAGAGTGTCACTGTCCCTGAGCTCTGGGATCCAACTCGGGTTCGAATGCTTGTGTGACTGAGCCATCTCCACAACCTCTTTAGTGTTGTTTTGAAAGCTAGTCTTTCTTAGTTTCTTGTTCAAAATTAAAGAAATTCTTCTGATGTTTCTTTGTAGCCCCAACTTACTCAGAACAGTTGAAGCAAATAATTACCATGTTATTGCACTTGGTGTTCCACACCAAGTGTTGCCCTCCTCTTGATATCTATTTCATTTCTGCAGGAGGAAACGGGTGCATCGGTGTTGGCGTCAGATGTGTGAACTCTGCCTGTGTTCTTTGTTCCTTGGGGTCAGTCCCCTGCCCCACCCTTTCCAGGACTGCCAGGATCATCAAGCTCTCCAACATACACATGGATTCATCCAAAAGAGGCAAGACAACACCCTCGTTCATGACTCAAAGTCCAGACTGGCACTCAGCCACCTGTCTTTGACCCTCACCTCACCCTAACTACACTGAGTCTGTGCTTTGGTTGTGACAGGCTTGGCTTTGCTCTCCAGAGGCAGTGGTGGCACTCCTGGGAAGTGAATTCCATTTGGCAGCTTGCCGACAAAGTCCCCCTGAAGTTCCCAGTTAGCTTAAATAAGTCAACCATCAGTTCAGTGCGGCAGCATCTTGAGGGGCAGCAGATCAAACTGAGCAGAGCTTCTGAGTTCTCCTCCTTTGACAATATTGACACTTAGATGTCAACCTTGTAATTATTTTAAAGATATGTAATTATGTAATTATTTTTAAATATGTCAAGGCAGCATTACCTATGGGAACCCAAAAGCTTCTCCCATGCCCCCCTTCAACCCTATTGCATCTGAACACTTACCCAATCCATTTGAATCGACTTAAGAAATGTCTCTCAGCTTCTCCCACTTCCCCGTTCCAGAGTCTGTATCAATTCAGATGTTATCAAATCTTAGGTCGACTAACTAATCTTGCTCAGTCATTTCTACCATTGTGTAACTGAAGAATCACTTCAACTGAGAGCCTTAAGGTCAGAGAGCAAAGATAATTCTCCCAGCACTCGGGAGGGAGGCTGCCATCTGAATGCTCCCAGCCAACATTCACAGAGAAATTCTCAGCACCACACTTGCCCCAGGGTTAAAACAATTAAATCACCAGTCAGATACAGGAGGAGCCCTTTGGGTCCTGCTATGTGGATGACTTCAGGAGTGTCCCTGGTAGTATCAGAGCAAAGTAGACAAGTTGTCATCCATGACAAGGGGTCATGTGCAGGCCTGTGTAGGGATGTGATGTGTTTTGTTCTTGAGTTTTTGTTGTTGTTGTTGTTGTTTGCTTGTTTCCTGAGTCAGTATCCAGCCAGGGTAGCCCAGGGTAGCCCAGGCTGACCACCAACTCACCATCCTCCTGCTTCAATCTTCCCGGTACTGGGATGATAAGTATGTGTCACACCAAACCATGCAAAGGTATACCACCTTTCTGTCACCCATCATAAGGGTCATGTTTAACACTGTACAGAAAGAGAGAGGCTGGCAAGAGAAAACAATTGCGAATTTATTAACCAAGTTTTAGGCAGTGCAGGACTCTTTGCAAACAAAGACCCAAAGACAATAGACAATTCCCGGAAGGAAGTGTGTGTGTGTGTGTGTGTGTGTGTGTGTGTGTGTGTGTGTGTGTGTGTAATGTAAATGTGTATGTATAAATGTGGGGACTTGGTGTTTAGGTGTGAAAGCAGTCCATGGTCTCCATCCCCGATTTCCCACTTTCTGGAGACAGGGTTTCTTTGTCGTCTTCCTCTGCACTGCAGGCTTACTGGCCCAACTGCTTCTGGGGTTCTCTAGGTTCTGATCCTAGCTCACTGTGGGTGCTCCAGACTACAAATGCCCATGCACTCTGTCTGGTTTTATGTGGGTTCTGGAGCTTTGAACTTAGGTGCTAATGCTTTCAAGACAGGGTTTCTCTGTGGACCACTGGCTGTCCTAGAACTCATTCTGTAGACCAGGCTGGCCTCGAATTCAACAAGATATACCTTCCTCTCCCTCCCGAGGGCTAGGATTAAAGGTGTGCACCATCAGACTCATCTCCCAAGCAGAAGACGAGTTCATTTCCTGTATCGTGATATAAGGATTTATTAAAGAGAACAATGCAAAAGGTACACAAGAAATACGATACCCAACAGGAGAATAACAGGAGAATACGCAGGCAGGCCAAGCAGGTCAGCGATCCGCGCAGAGAGAGCTTCCTGCCTGGATTTCCAGTATTTATAGATCTCCTGAATAATGGGTACCACCCTTGGGGGTGGTAGCAAGGTGTGGTCACAGGCCAAGGGACCACACCCCTTCAATTTCCCAGCACACATATCCGGCAGTTCATAGCTGCCTGTAATGCCAGCTCTAGGAGACCCAATACCCTCTTTTGGTTTCTAAGGGTGTCAGCACACACATGTATATACATAGACACAGTCACATAAACAAAAATAAAAATTATTTTTTTTGTTTTTTCGAGACAGGGTTTCTCTGTACCTTTGGAGCCTGTCCTGGAACTAGCTCCTGTAGACCAGGCTGGTCTCGAACTCACAGAGATCCGCCTGCCTCCCGAGTGCTGGGATTAAAGGCCTGCACCACCACCGCCCGGCTAAAAGTAATTTTTTTTTTTTAAAAAAGTACTCAGTGTGTTAGGACTCCATTCTTTGGAGGAACATGGGTTAGCTTCTCATTTTCTGAGTTATGGGGGGCATTCTAGTCTGTGTCCCTCTCAGGTCATTCTCCCCCTCTGCCCAGCGATCATTTCCTTCACACACCCACATCCATTTTCACCAGTTACGATATATCATATATGCTGTTGATAAAAGGGCAAACCCCCATCATTCAGATAAGTATTATGGGACCCCATTTGAGTGAGAAATGTGGGGGAAGGTGAGGACCACCAGTGTGGGCCTTCAGAGACAGCTGCTTCCTCCTCCATCTCTCCAGGCCTCTGCTGTCCTCTCCCGTGCTCCCTTGAAGATCTGTCCCTTGGTCACAGAACTCTGCTTCCTCCTGCCCCATTCCCAGAAGTGGTTTCGGCTGCTACAGCTTTTTCTTTGTAGCTGCAAAGATGAATGCCTTTGACATCTAGACGTTGTGGGAAGTTTTCCTCAGCCCAGCTTTGCCTCCTCTCAGGTGGGAGAAGATGGTGGATTCTGCTGGGGGAAATCTGCATAGGAAGGCTAAAGGCTGGAACCAGTGTCCTTCTGAATTGTCTAAGAGCCAAGGTCTCCCCAAAGCCATCATTATTCTTCCTTCCACAACGGTAGGCAGTAAGACAGAATAGAAGTGATTGTGAGCACCTAAGAGGTCATCTAATCCTGTCATTAGCCCTCTGGCCATACGGGGTAAGGAGGTTTTATTTCCTTTCTGGACTGATTTTATTGCAAAGATCCCCTCATTTGAGATGTTCATTCACTTCTCGTACCACAGACATTTTTCATCCTCTAGTCTTCCCCAGACAAGAGAAGGGGAGGATCTAGCTTATTCCATCACAGCGACAAATAAAAACTTAGACCTAGAATTGGTGATCGAATTGTAAAGGCTTTGTCTGTCGATTCAGGGTCTTGACCTATGTGTGTTCAGTGCTGCTCAGATGGCTCTTTGGAAAAGTGCTTACCAAGCAAGTAAGAGAGGCTTGAACTTGATGACCAGTGCCCACGTGGGAAAACCAGGTGTGGCAGCCCATGTTTAATCTTAGTGCTGGAGAGGTGGGGGATTTTTTTTTTTTTTTTTTTTTTGGTTTTTCAAGACAGGGTTTCTTTTGTAGCTTTCGAGCCTGTCCTGGAACTAGCTCTTGTAGACCAGGCTGGTCTCGAACTCACAAAGATCCGCCTGCCTCTGCCTCCCGAGTGCTAGGATTAAAGGCGTGCGCCACCACCACCCGGCTTAGCCCATGTTTAATCTTAGTGCTGGAGAGGTGGGGGATAGATAGTTCCCTGGAGCTTGCTGGTCAACCAGGCTAGCCTAACTGGCAAGTTCTATGTCAATCAGAAAGTCTGTCTCAGAAAACAAGATGGACAGTACCTGAGGAAAGACGTGCAAGGTTGAACTCTGACCTCCATACACATACACTTATACCCACACCCACACCCATACCCACCTCCCACACAAAGATACGTTTAATTAAACAAAGAAAGAAAGAAAAGAAGTAGTGCTTGAGATGCCTAAGGATTACGTGTCTTTTCGTCTAGGATCTAAAGGACCCTTTGTTCTATCTCACCACCTGCAGGATCCCTGCTGTGCGTTATCTGTAGGTATAAAGATGTATTGCTGTGTGATTGGTATAATGAATGGCTAAGTGACAAATAGCTAGGCAGGAGGTATAGGCGGGACTTCCCGGAAGAGAGAGAACTCTGGGAAGAAAGGCAGAGTTGCCAGTTAGATGCATGGAGGAATCAGGATGGGAAGTAGAGAGATGAGGTAACAAGCCACACAACAGACCATAGATTAAATAATATGGGTTAATTAAGAAGTAGTTAGGAACAAGCCTAAGCTAAGACTGAGCTTCCATAATTAATAATAAGTCTCTGTCGTTCTTTGTGAGCTAGTGGCTCAAAGAAAAATCTGATTACAGATCCCACCTACAATTCCTAGCAGATGGATTTTTTTAAAGATTTTTATTTGATTTTAAATTGTGTGTGCATGTGTGTTACATGTCAGTGCACAGGAATGCTGGTACCGAGGAGACCAGAAAAGGGTGTGGGAGCACCTTCACTTGGAGTTACAGGTATCGAGAACCACCCATCTTGGTTACAGAGAACTGAACTTAGGTCCTCTGGAAGCCCAGGAACTGCTCTAACCTCTGAGACATCTCTCCAGCCCCTTAGCAGTCTTGATTTTGATGCAGCCCCAGCATCTCCTGAAGACCTGTTCCGCACTCTCTGGAGAAATGCTATTCTGTACCACAGGGGAAGCTTCCAGTGGTTTCTATATGCCAAGATGAAGGTTGGCTTCACAAGGAGTCTCCTGGGATATGTCCCTGGGTTCAGAAGTTTAAGGAAAACTATTCCAAATTCCTTCTGTTCTTTCCTTGAGAGATAGGCTCACTTAACCTTGACAGCAACAAAGAAACTTCTTTATGAACAAAAATATTGAGAAGAAAAACTGGACTTGGACAAAAGCTCAGTCTTCCCATATTTCAGTTGGAAATATGAGCATATAAACAATGTCAGACATTTTCCTCACCCTGCTCCACAGGAGACAGATCATTCACGGGGATCTAAAAGAGGGCAGTTTCTAAGGGGAAAGTGCTGTTGTTTTACTAGCGGGTCTTCAGAAATATCCTAGTTTTCCACAAGTTCTTGCTGCTAAAATTCATGTACCTCCACTGGAAAATTCCAGGCTCCAGCAGACTAACTTCACTATACCAGGAAGCACCATTTGTCTGAGCATTTTCATCCAGATAGCCTTTCCTCACACGACACACTATAACACATACATAAACACATATACCCTTCCATTCTCATCCATGTCAGATTAGCATGAGATTTGCATCAGCACACATACAAACAAATGTTTTCAAAGTCATTCTTAATGAGTTGCACTTTTTTTTTGAGACAGGGTCTCACTTGTAGCCTTGGCTGTCCTGGAACTCACTATGCAGAGCAGGCTGGCCTCAAACTCACAAAGACCCTCTTGCCTTTACCTCCTGGGTACTGGGATTAAAGGCATATGCCACTACCACTTGGCCACTTTTTTTTTTTGTCTTCTTTTTGTAAATTCATCTATTTACGGAGGCTGGAGAGATAACTCAGTGGTTAAGAGCACTGACTATTCTTCCAGAGGACCAGAGTTCAATTCCTAGCAACCACATGGTGGTTCACAACCATCTGTAGTGAGATCTGGCGCCCTCTTCTGGCCTGCAGGCATACATGGAGGCAGACTGTTGTATATATAATAAAGAATAAATATATAAAATCTTTAAAAGAAATAAATTCATATATTTATTTTACATTGTAGTCACAGCTTCCCCCTTTCCACCCTCTCCTCTAAGTCCTTTCCCCCTATTCCCCTCCTCCCACCCCCAATTCCCTCCTTTTTCTGCCCAGGAAAAAGCAGGTCTCCTATGAGTATCAATGGTATATCAAGTTGCAGTAAGACTAAGCACTTCCCCAAGTGTTAAGGCTGGGCAAGGTGACCCAGTATGAGTAGTAGGGTTCTAAAAGCCAGCAAAAGAATCAGAGACAGACCCTGTTTCCACTGTTAACAGTCCCACAAGAGGCCAGGCGGTGGTGGCACATGCCTTTAATCCCAGTACTCAGGAA
>JAQHUG010000107.1:905895-918000 GCA_028555095.1 Dicrostonyx torquatus | reverse complement strand
ACATACATACATACATACATGCAACATAATATGACATAAACCAAAACAGTAAATGGGACAGACTGCAGAAAATGAGGCTGTGGGGCAGGTGAATAAGGACACTGAGGACTCCCAACACGGCTCGGAGAGGGCCAGTGCCTTACCCTCCAGAGTACGTGTGGCAGTCAAGACTGAAACTCAACATTTCTAGTTGCGCTGCATGGGTCGCACCACGGGTTTATAGCCTTTGAAAAGGGGAAACCATATTGATAACATTCAATGACAAATGCTGGTCTGGGGTTGGGAGAACCATTGTCAGTGTTTGTGCCAGGGAGATGACTCAGTGGGTAAATGAGAGAACCAACTCCACAGACCTGTCACCTGACTTCCACAGAGGTGCTGTGGCACATGCTGCCAGAACCCCCATAAAAAATAAGAGACAAAATTACAAAGAAAAAATAGCCATCACAGGAAAAGCAAAAATACACCGGTCTCCGGCCATTGAGATGGATGAGCAGCTAAAGGCACTTTCCACCGGCGGCACGAGCCTGACGTTCCATCCCCGACACCATGTGAAGGCGAAAGGAGAAAGACAACCCCACAAAGTTGTCCTCTGGCCTCCATGAAGATGCCATGGCCTGTGTTTCCCACTCTGCCCCAATATCAATCAATCCAGTTTCCTTGGGCAGGCAAAGCAGCTCAGCAGGGCACACCTGCTGTCAAGGCTGAAAACCTGAGTTCCACACCCGGGACTTACATGATGGAAGGACAGAAATGACTCAAAGTTGCCCTCTGATGTCACACAAAACTAGCCAACTAACTGTATGTATATGTTTTTCAGTCACATGACAGTTTACTTTGCTCACTCGTCAATAAGCTAGAGGAAGAGATGAGGCACTTCGACCATCACCAGGTGAAGCAAAGCCAGGCGACTTGGGGTGGTGTGGCATTTCGGTGGCTCTGATTGTACAGAATCAAAAGTCAGATGTGAAGACTCATGCCTGTCCCCCTAGCACTTGGAACATTGAGGCAGGAGACTAGCCATGAATTAGAGGCAGCCTGGGCAACTCAGCGAATTCTAGTTCAGCCTGGGCTATTATTTGAGACCCTACCTCAAAAAGCTACACCAAACCAAAGCAAAAAGGACCAATTCCCATGTTTGAGCTAGGTTAAAAACTGTGTGATGTCACTAAATCTGCAAAAGAAGGCCTTGCATCTGCACTTAAAGTGGAGATGAAGCAATACATGAGAAATGAGAAAAGTTATACTAATAACTAAATTTAAATGTTTCCTTTACTTAGAATGGCACTAATAAGATATAAAAATTTGATGGAATGCAAGAAAGGACACAATTTTGGGGAGCACTAGAGGGATGGACTGCTGTGGGACAATGGTCTTTTATCCTGTCACTTGTATTATTTTTAATAAAATGCTGATTGGCCAGTAGCCAGGCAGGAAGTAGAGGTGGAGTGACAGCAACCAGGCAGGCAGTAGAGGCGTGGCAATGAGAATTATGGGAGGAGGAAAGTTTCTGTCTGCAGCAGTCACCCAGACACAGAGGAAGCAAGAAGTGACTGCCTCCCTGAATAAGGTACCGATCCATGTGGCTAACATAGACAAGAATAATGGGCTAATATAAGATGTAGCAATTAGTTAATAAGAAAAGCCTGAGTTAGCAGGCCAAACAGTTTATAATTAATGTAGACCTCTGTGTGTTCCTTTGGGACTGAATGACTGAAGGACCATGTGGGACGGAAACCTCTGTCAACAATGGCCCAGAAAATGAAGAGCTTTCCGGGCAAGCAAAACTAACCAGTACCCTCACGAATTCTGGGGTGACTGTGAAGGCCTGCTTGTCGTTCCAGCAGAGATGGGGGATTCTGGAGCAAGCTGGCTACCTAGACTAGCTATGTTGGCAAGCTCTGGATTCAACTGAGAGACCCAGCCTCAGTAAATAAAGTGGAAACCCACTGAGGAAGACTAAGGTCAGCCTTGGGCCTTTGGATTCCAGCAGCCAGGTAAAAAGCCGGTCCTGCCAGCGTGGGCCTGTGACCCAGCACTGAGAAGGCAAAGATCTGATCACTAGGGCTTGATGGACATTAAATCTGTCTGAACTGGTTCAGAAAGAGACTTGCTTTAAAGCATAAGGTGGGAACAACTGAGGAAAATATCCAATGACAACCTCTGGTCTACACACACACACTCACACACATGCACGAGCGTGTGCACGCACACACACACATACACACACCCAAAACTGAAAATTTAAATTCAAAGAGGAAGAAAATAAGCTCTTCAAGCCCTAATTTGTCCCCGTATTCTACAACTTGTCTGGAAGAGCTTTTAATTTTAAAATTAATTAGCCAAGTAATGTTGTTTTGGAGGCAGGGTCTCAAGATCCCTAGGCCGACCTGGGACTCCATATAAAGTGAAAGATAACCTTGAACTTCTCATCTTCCTGCCAAGAGCTGGGATTACAGGCTTGTGCTTCAATGGCAGGCAAGTACTTTACCCAAAGTGTCACACTCCAGCCCCTGAAAGAGCTTTCTTAAGGGGCACCAGCCTTCCTCTCTGCCCCTCAAATACAGAGCGTATTTGGAATGTACTCACTTTACTATTAAGCTTGGCTCATTAAGCAAGCCCTCCATAGAGGGGAAGGCTGTGGAAACTGTGGAGATTGTCCAGACCGCCAGATGGGTGGCTTTAAAGTCCTATTTTACACACCCTGGACCAGCCAGGGGCAAGGTCTGTAAAGACCTGACAGCCTCTCCTTTGGGTGTATTGAGAGCTCCAGCTCTGAAGCCCTTCAGGCTTCTGCTTCATAAGGAAGTATCAGAGAAAAGGAACTTCCTGCTGGCGAGAGCCGGTGGGTGAACTTGACAGGTTTATAGAACCTCCCAGGCTCTACACCCCAGCTGGAGGAACACAGAGGCATTTGAGCTAGGAGGCTGCATGGTGGCTGATGGAATGCCTGGGAGAGATAGTGTCTCACGTGTCCCAGGCTGGCTTCAAACTCACTATGTAGCCAAGGATGAGCCTGAGCTTCTGAGTCTCCTGCCTTCATCACTGAGTTTCGGGATCACAGGTATGCTATCTGGTTTTATGTGGTGCTGGGGACCACTCGGGGTTTTGTACACACTAAGTAAGTGCTCTGCTAACTGAGCTACAGTCCCATACACCCTGTAGGGCCCTCGCTTACCCATTCCCAAGGTCCGGGCAATGCTTTTCCCAGCCTGCCCAGTGAAGTTGCGGTGAAGTAAAATGAGACATTTTTGGGAAAGTATCTTTGGACAGTAAAAGCATTCCGAAAGTTACAAGGTGACTCACAGTGAACTGTCCTTCTAGAAAACACTTTCAAATTAATATTGACACATTCAGTTATTTAGCATATTCATAAGCCAGGTTCCTTTATAAACAACGGAGAAAAATCATTGAATATGAAAGCAGGTATCTCTACTTGTACGAAGTTTATAGTTTCCTAGCCAAGGATAAAAATATATAGGGAAGTAAAAAAGAGGTTTTAGTCCACGTTTTTCATATCTGTTTAATTCACATGTGTGCATGCCTGTATACGTGTGGTTGCATGTGGCACAGTGCACATGGAGTGGTCAGAGGACAACCTGAGGGAATCTGCTCTCTCCCTCCACCATGTGGGATCCGGGAAACAAATTCAGGTCAGCAGGCCACCTTGCTATCCCAGGGCTGCAATCTTAAACAGGATGGGATGGTAGATTGTAAAACTGTGCCCCCCTAGGCTGGATGTAGTGGTTAATGCCTTAATGCGAGTACTAGGCAGGCAGAAGCAGGCAGATTTCTTGAGAGTTTCAGGCCAGCCAGGGTTACATGATGAGACACTATCTCAATAAGTAACAACAACAAAATTGTACCCCCTGATAAGTCACATGTCACTCTGTCCCTCTAGCAATAGGCTTTTGCCAAAACCCTGAAGCATCTTGAAGCTTCTATGCTCCAAACTGAAGCACTCATTTTGCCATGCAGGGAAGTTAGGGGCAGGCACTGGGGTGTTCAGCCTGTTGACTTCTCTAGGCTATGCTGGATGAAGAATTGTCTTGGGTCACACAGGAGTGGGCAACTTTGGCCCGTGGGTTTTGAGAACACAAATACTTTTGCTTGGTATGACACAGAAGTATGCATGATGGTGCCATGTATGACATCATGAGTAAGTCACACTCTAGAATCACACAATCCACTTAGGAAAAAAAAAAGGCTAAAGCACTTTTAGGAAAGTTTCCAGAGTTGTGCTGTACTACACGGTTGTTGCTATCCTCGGCCACAGGCACGGGTTGGCCTCCGCAAAGAGGCTCTTCACAGACGGAGGCCAGCCGACAGCAGTCGTGAAGGCAGGCCTATGTGAACAAGGACTTGGTCTAGTTTCTAGGTGATTCCAAGGACCCCAGCTTGTAGCAAGCTTTCTTATCAGACTATCTTTGGATCACCCATCCCTGTATATTGACCAGAGATTTCTTACTAATTATGAAAGCTTGGCCTATAGCTTAGGCTTGTTCCTATATTAACGCATGTTTTACCATGGGGCTTTTTACCTTTCTTTCATTCTGTATTCCCAACTTCCTCTGTGTCTCGTTGGTGTCCCCTCTGTGCCTTGATTCTCTCCTCCTACCTCCTCTCTCTGCTGGGAAGCCTCACCTATACCTTCTGCCTAGCTATTGGCTCTTCAGCTCTTTATTAAACCAATCACAACAATATATCTTCATACAGTGTACAAATATCCCACAACACCAGCTGGCCCAGAGCACTGTGGGAAATGTTTGAGTTATGAAGAGGACTGGAGAAGGGAAAGTCTCTTTGAGAAAATGCTTTTCTCATTTGAGGCAGGGTTCCATGGAGGTCAGGTCAAGCTATGCAGTGGAGGATGACCTGAGGTTCCTTATCCTCCTGCCTCTACCTCCAAAGCACGAGGCTAGAGGCCTATGCCACCAGGTTCAGCTTGCTAAGATGATATTTAAACTGAAGGAAACTGTCACGGATAGATATTATGAAGCCCTAAACCCCATCATTGCTCTATTGGAAGGTGGGGCCTCTAAGAAAGTAATCAAGATTGAATATGGTGATAAGAAAAAGGAATTGACCTGTGGGATTAGTGTACTTAAAAGAAAACCCATGGGGCTGGAGAGCTGGATCAGGGGTTAAGAGCACTTGCTATTCTTGCAGAGGACCCAGGTTCTGTTCCCAGCCCCCACATGGTAACTCACAACCATCTGTAACTCCAGTTCCAGGAACTTTGACACCCTCTTCTGGCAGGCACACATGTGGTATGCAGACAAAACACCCATACATATAAAATAAATATTTAAAGATATTTCAGAAGATATTATAGCATTCTTTCACCCTCTCACTCCGAAGCACACAGTTAGGAAAGGACACATTGGGACGGAGCGGAAAGGCTGGCTGCAAGCCAGGACAACAGCCCTTACCAGAAACCACACTTGCCAGAACACTGAACTCAGACTTCCCAGCGTCCAGAATACTGAGAAAATAAATTCCTGTCGTTTAGGTCACACAGTCTATGGCATTTGCTATGGCAACCTAGGCTAAGACAGGAGCCATGCAATATCCAGGAGTCCTCCAGAGAGGGGACCAGCTAGGCATGGTCCTGGAACACAGGCATGTGGGAGCATGGACAAAGAAGAGGGGTATGGGAGAGGGGTCAGGGGTCACACAGGTCAGGGGTCAGGCCAGTCAGGGACTTTGCTTTTTAGATTGGATTAAGGGGAACTCTATGGAGAGTTCTGAGGGGTGGGAAGACACGCATTTCTTTATATTTGACTTTTGTGTAACTATGAACATGTGTTGCTGCTGCAATCAGGAAAAAAGCCATCAGAACCCTAGGAACGTGCACAAGAAGAGCAAACAAATACAGGCTGTGTGAACTTCAGTGCCCGTGTGTGGGTGAGAGGACGGAGCTGGCAGGAGGATGGGAGAAAATCGTGGAGAGGTTGAAACTGATTTGAAGTTCAGGTCCCAGCAGCTCACCAGCGTTGGAGTCTATGGACATAGGGACTTGTCCTGTGGTCTTGCTTTGTGTTCCCACTCATTGTTAAACTCCGATGGTTTGGTGTCCTCCTAAAGAGAAGTCGGTGAACAGAGGGTGGGTAAGAACTGAACAGAACAGGGCTGAGCTGGGAACCAAGGCCACCTGACTCCGGCCTGGATTTTAAAAATTGCTTCATTGTTTAGAGAAGTAGGTGTGTGTGTGTGTCTGCCTCTCTGTCTGCCTGCCTGCCTGCCTGTAGGTATGTATGTATGCATGTATGGAGGTCAGACTATAACTCATGTATGGAGGTCAGTTCTTCTTATCACCATGTAAACTCAAGAGTTTGAACTCAGGTCTCCAAGCTTAGCAGCAAGTGTCTTCACCGGCTGAGAAATCTTGCTGATCCGCCTTCCTGGTTTCTATGCAGTAGTTCAAAAACATTTCTTTATGTATGAGGAGCTGGGGGGTCATTTAGTTGGCAGAGTGCTTGTCTTGCAAGTATAAGGACCTTAAAGACTCAAGTTCGACCTCTGGGACCCACATGGTGGAAGAAGAGAAGTGGAAAGCTGCCTTTTGACCTCTACACACACGCTGTTGCACACATGCACAGACACATGTCACACTACAGAAAACTGTGACATTGGGAAGACGATGAGACCCTCGCTTCACAATACGAGAACTGGAGACTCACAGAGGGCAAAGCTAAGCATTTTACGTCCTTGCAGAGTTGGGCACCAGTCTAGAATGGCAAGTGCGCTGACGCAAGGACAGTCTCTGTGACCCCCATCGTGTCCCCTGCCTCCCTTTCTGAGCAGTCAGGGGCACGATCCGAACGTCATCTCAGGTTTACTGTCACTTGTGTTTCTTCTTCTCAACAACTACAGCGTGTGGGCTCAGCTCTGCTTCACATCCTGTCTCCTTTAAAGTTATCAGAGGCATGATCTTGCATGCAAGTTTGGCTGTTGGAAATTTTCTACATTTGGGCTGGGGGCGTAGCTTAGCAGAGGTTGGGTGTGGGGGAATGAATGGACAGGGCAGGGATCCAGTCATTTCTGCTCATCTTTCCGGAACCTAAACTAGCTCAAGGAACTGTTGACTATGAACTCGTAGATTTCATGACTTACAAGAGCAGCTGAGGAAGACGCCCTCCACACGCACATACATGCGCCCAGGAACTCAAACACATGAAAGATATACATAGATAAGAAATGAATGGACTGGGTTGGGACCTGAGTTGGTAGAGCATTTGCCCAGAATGCAGGAAGTCCTGGGTTAGATTCCCAGCCTGCATAAACTGAGCATGGCAGTGTACACCTAGAATCCCAAGGCTCAGGAGAGGGAGGCAGGGGTGGTAGATGTTCAAGGTCATCTTTCACTACAGAGCCAGCTCAAGGTCAGCCTGGCATACTTGGGACTCTGTCTCCAAACTAAAACAGTAATCTGGGTATCGTGTGCATGCCTTTAATCCCAGTATTCAGGAGGCAGAAGCAGGCAGATCTCTCTCAGTTCGAGGCCAGCCTGGTGTACAGAATGAATTCCAGGACAGTCAGGGCTACAAAGAAAACCCTGTCTCAAAAGCCATGAAAAATAAAAAATAAACAAGACAAACCAAAACAAAAAACCCAACCAAACAGAGAGAGAGAAAAACTAAAAGAGGAAGAAGAAATGAACAGTCCTGACCAGCCCCCTTATTTTGTTCACCCTCTCCCCATCCCTACCCCCTCTGCTGACACAACTGAATTCTAAAGGGACCTATAAAAGAAGTGGTAGGTGGAGGGGAGAGTCGATAGCTATATAAGATGACAATGTGCTTACCACATGGTCTGTTAAAGTTTTTAAAATATAGCAAATTAAACTGAAACTCCAAGGTTGAGATTTAACATTTTCTCAGACAGCTGCTTAGTGTGGATCAGGAGGTCAAAGGGTAAAGGTCAGGTGCCGTGAGCAGCGCTCTCTTGAAAGAGGGATTCATTCCCTTCCTCCAGTAGGTGAGGGTGCAGGGAAGGGAAAGATGCTCATGTGTTGTCTAAATGCAGATGTAGGCTCCTAAGCATAAGCGCCTCCAAGGGAGTAGTGATGCCAGACGAAAGTCTTCTCTTTCATGTTCTGTGAATGATTATCTTCTTAGTAGTTTGTTCTGTGAACCTGAGATTTCATGGATCTCCTAGTCTTCAAATAGGGAACATATGCACACCCACACGCACACACCCACACAGATATGTGCACACACATGTACATACACCCGCATGCACACACCCACATATGTATACACACATCAACACACACACACATGTACGCATACACCTACACACATACGTGCACACATATGTACATACACCCGCATGTACATACATACCCACACATGCACGCACACACATCAACACCCACATGCTCACACACATGCACAATCCATCCACACATGCATACGCACACACGCACACACCTACCCACACATTCACAGGCACACAACACGGACCTGATACAACAGCCCAATGATGTGTTCTTTGCAGCTGTTCTGTGGAAATACATCTTGGGCCTTTGGCCAGATGGAGCCTTGGGCCTGACCCAAGTTTGGAGAACTAATTAGAAATAATCATAACCAACTAAAGAGGGCTCTTAACATTTCAGTGTGCGACAGCCCCAACGTGCTAAGCGAAGTAAACAAACGGGTAAGTGTGTGAACAAGGCAGCATAAGGCTCTCCCAGCCAGTGTGTATTCCCTTCCCTCTAGAACAATCCTATATTCTGGCCGCCTTGTTTATTTTTATTTTTGCTAATAGACACATATGTATTTCAGAAACATGTTTAATGAAAGCCCCTTGCAAGTCTTAAGCACGGACAGTGCCACAGACTGCTCCGATGGAGTCTTGCATGCCGATGCATTTAGTTTTCCTGGGTATGCTCTGAGGTCCTTACTGTCACCAGCTTCATTTCACAGGCACTAAAGCAGAGCCCACCTTGTTGGCTAACTTGTTCCCCAGGAGGCAGCCACAGTGGTCCACGTTACCCACCCTGCTTGGATTCTTGGTGCCAGTAGCAAGGGCAGGTGGTTGTGCTCTTGCAACGAGGAATGACATCTGAGGCCAAGGATATGAATTTAGGATTGCAGTCACTGCGAACTCAGTAGGAGCAGGGCACCCTTGTCCCCGCCGGGAGCACAAAAGCCATTGGGGGAAGCACAGGCAGCGTTTGCCTGCTTTCCACTCTGGCTGATGGAAGAAGCTATCCCGGGGATGTGTCCCTGGCTAATTTTATTCTGTAAATGGTAGAGTAACTGTTTACAATATCTGAAAACATTCCCACTCCTTTCCTGGCTTCTTTGGCCTTCCTTCTTTTGGTCTTGGTCACTACTGACTCTAATTTTAGTCCTGACAAGTAGAGGAACCTCTTGCTAACAGTGAATCTATGTGAGCTGAGCTGTGGCTCTGTTATCTTCTGAAAGATATAAGGAGGTCAAAGATAACACCACAGACATGTGAGAGCACATGCGCGAGCACGTGCGTGCGCGCGCGCGCACACACACACACACACACACACACACACACGTCCCACAAACCTCCTGGAGGCTCTGTAATTCACATCTGACAGGAGCACACTGGTCCAGCAGGAGAGAGAACTACACTAGCCTCTTTGACTTCCTTGTCTCCATTCTAAGCAGTCCTACCATACTAAACTAGGTCCTTCCCCTGCACAGACCACAAGTATCTGCCTTCTTGTCCGATCCCAGATGGCAACTACAGTGACTGTCTGGAAGAAAAGGAAGCCACCAAGTGAATATAAAGGTCAGAACAGAGCAGTCGCCTGGTGACGCCTGGGTTGTAACAGCCTGGGAATTCACCTCTGAAATGTCATGCTGGAAAGAGGCCTCACATTTGCCCCAAGGGCCTCACAAGGTCCCAGTGTTTTCCTGACCCCACTCTCAGGGTCTGCTGAATGCCACCCTCCACCACACTGACTCCGCATCAAAGGGTTCCGACAGAGTGGGTGACGGTGAGTAAGGACAGTCATGCCTTTAACAGTGGGGGAACATAATTACACGACCTTGGGTGGGTTGCCTTTTCCTGACAAGTTTTAACATGGAGGACAGATCAAAACCTTCTGCTGCTACACAACAAGGGAATCCTAGCTCGGGGCAATATTTATGTTCCGGATGTCAACACTGCTTTCAAAATGGCTTTTGGAATTGCTGACAGACAGAACATGAGTCATCTGTGTCATAGGTCATGGAATAGAAGTGGCTCGGGGACATGGATTCATTGTCCAGTGAGAAGCAGTTTCATAAGCTTTAGTTACAAAACGAAAGAAAGAAATGGAGACATTGACCACACATCAGTGGAACATCAGGGGGGTGGGTCACAGCAACACAGGGGGTTAGTTCTTGAGATTTCACTTTTGTCTGTGTGGAGCGTGTGGTATATGTGCATGTGTGTGTCCTTATGACCCTGTATCTGCAGAGGACAAAGGACACTGTTGGGTGTCCTGCCCCATCACACTTCACCTTATTCCTGTAAAACAGGGTCTCTCACTAAATCTAGGACTAGGCTGGGGTCAGCAAGTCCCATGATCCTCCTGTCTCTGTCTCCAATGTGGAGGGTTACAGGCATATGTGTAACCACGTTCAACTTTGTACATGGTTTCTGGAGATTGAACTTAAATCGTTTTGTGTCCGAAATAAGCACCCCTGCCTACAGAGTAATCTCCCTAGACTGCTATGGGACTTAGATGCTATCTAGTGACATCCTTCACTTTCGGGTTGATGGAAGCCAGCCATCTACTAAGGATACATTCCACAAGTTTTGATAGGATGCTAGGTCAGACACAGAAGTGGGGAAAATGTGGCTATTAAGACTGAAGATAGTGGCCAGGCAGTGGCGGAGCTCTCAGGAGGCAAAAGCAGGCAGATCTCTGAGTTCAAGGCCAGCCTGGTCTGCAGAGTGAGTTCCAGGACAGTTACATAGAGAAACCCTGTCTTGAAAAACTAAATACATTAATCAGTTAATTAATTAATTAAAGGAAAACAAGCAAACAAAAAGACTAAAGATAGCCCAGAACAGTTTGGCTGTGTCTACAACCACAACTCTCCCCATGACTCATGTCAGTGAGTCTTGTAGCCTCTTCAATGCCGGTGTGGCTTTCTCCTGGGACCTTGGGCTCACATTCACATCTCCCCGGTCTGGTCTGCTGTGAGGGGTGAATCAAACGTTCACCTGTAAGGGTAGTGCTGGATGGCTGCAGCTTGCATTGTCCAGTCGGCTTCTAAGGCCTCTTCCTGCCTTAGAAAAGAAAACATAAGAGCAACCGACCTCACATAACGGCACTGGCTTAGAGCCGGGTGTGGAAGGTGCTGGGATGTGTCAGCCACATCCGACATGGAGACACATGTTGTCTCCAAAAGAACGTCCTGCCTGCTCTGTTCAAAGCTGCTACTGTGCACTTGATCTGAGTGGTGGGCACTGTGCTGGGCTCAGCAGCAGCAGCACGCTGAGGAAGAAGAGGTGCTGAACCACTCAATCACACTGTTCAAGAAGATAAATGGTGACTGAGGTGGTTACAGCCGGAAGCCTCAGCTGCAAGGAACACCTGGACAAGTCCTGGAGATGTGTTTTGAGGAAGTCTCCCTGGGAAGAGCCTCTACTTGGAAGGACTGCATGGGTACCTAGAACTTAAGTGATTTCCAAAGACAAATTGAAGACACAGCATTTGTGAGCCCCACCCCCAGCCCTCTCTGATTTCTCAGTCTTCCTGCTGAGTGGTGGGCAGTTTCCTAGGGGTGCAAGCTACACAGACTGGGCCTGTGAAGAGTGACAGGTGAAGGGTACAAGCTTAGTTAGAGGACCTTCAAATCTCACACCCGTGAGTATGTGGGATATTTTTGTTGTTGTTTATTTTTGAGACAATCTTTTAATATGTAGCCCTAGCTAGCCCGGAACAGTAGTCTGCCTGCCTCTGCCTCTTGAGTGCTACAATTAAACTTTTGTCACTACAGTCACCTAGTGATCCATTTAATTATAATCTACAAGCAATCAAAATGGTACATTAAATTGCTCAGACACTTAAAGGCATGATTCTCCTTTAAGAAGCCCACAGAGGAAATGCCCCTCAACCAAAGAATG
>JAQHUG010000107.1:887116-904535 GCA_028555095.1 Dicrostonyx torquatus | reverse complement strand
GGCACACACGTGGAGGTCAGAGGACAACTTGGGTCACCAGGGTCAGAGGCAGTGCCTTTACCCACTGAGCCATCTGACTACTTGCCACACACGTGTAAATTAGCATGAAGTTTCTCAAACCTCATAATTTATTTTTCCAGTGCTAGGTATTGACCCGGCACCCTGTGTGTGCTAGGTAAGTATGGCTGCAGCCCGGTTCACAAACATGCATGATTCAGGCTAGGAGGAGGCATGACCTGTGATTTCTAACCTGCTCTAGAAAGGTGCTGCTGTGCCTGCTATCCATGCAGTGTTTCAAGTGCTACAATCTCCAGGACTGGCTGCTCACACTGGGACCCAACCTCCCCTGCAATACTCCCCAGGTAACAGCTGTCAACAGAGGTTTGTTCCTCATTCATGCAACGCTGCTCCTTACAGTCAGGAACCCAGGTGGCTTCTATTGTCCTCCAGGAGCACATCAGTCTGACCCGAACTCATTTCTGTGTGGGTTTTAAACCTCACGAAGGGGACAGTGGGTGGCATGCCCTTTCCCTGAAGGCCCCAATCACAGTCATTTAGTTAGAATTCAGTTGCATGGCCACATTTAGTCCCAAATAGGGCTGAGAAAGATCTGCATTTTATCCACAGTTTATTCTGTGTTTATTCAGATACCCACTGAAAAAATTCACAAACAAGGACAGAGAAGGAACACCAAGGCCCATGCCTTGGAGGTACATGTGCACAAAAATACCCAGGTGTTACTGACTGCTGACAGGTACAGTGTACCGTCACCATAAATGACATACTTCATTCAACTCATATACACATTCCATAACAGAATGGGGGGAAAAGGCCCTATGTAAAAAAACATTGCCACACGGCAATACTGCCTCCCATTTATGATAAGAAACAGGGGTTGAGTAGCCTGCAGTTGGGAGTGGGACAAAATTCCAATCTAAAACTTCACTGCAGACTGACTCTTAGGAATAAAGGAGGGACCTCCCACAGAGCTGGGGCGGTGTTTCCCTTCTGGGGTCCGACAGACTGGGAGAAGACTTGAGAGTCAAAGGATACCTTCCAGGGCTGACTCCAAGTAAAGGGTCTCAGGGATCCCACAAGAAAGGGGAACATGTATGTGGGATTTAGCCATGTGTGGCAATACACACCTGTAATTCCAAGCTCGGGGTCAGTCTCACTTAATATTGAGACCTTATGAAAAACAAAACAGGTCATAAAGGAATTGGCAGTACATCACGGAGGTTGAGAGTGTATGTAGCACTTAAGCAAAGAGCCTGGGTCCCATTCTCAACACCAAAAATTAAAAAACAAAACAACAAACCCCTACAAACCATGGGTAAACTATTTCATGGCCAATCATGGTCATAAACATCCGTGCTGGTCAGGACTGACCGGGGACAGAGCTCATTGTGTTTGCTGTCCTTCGGCTCTTGCCCCAGCCTGTCCCAGCCTCCAGCAGGTACCACTCTCTAGGAGAGTCGCAGCTGGCCAGGACCAGACAGGGCCACTCTGTGTGGCAATCCTAAGTCAGAGGACGTTCAGAAACTTGTTTCTAGGATTCAGTCCCCTTTCCCTTCTTTTTATGAAAGGGGCTTTTGGACTGCACAGCCTTTGTTTGAGGAGTTCAGCTGAGAAAAGGGCCTTTTTACCGGAATGAATTACTAACAAAGCAAGGCTGGTATCAGTGGGAAGAAAAGCCCTCTGGCTTCACTTCAGCAAAGTATGGAAGCAAGGGCTGGGTGCCGGAGTCAAGGGCACTTTGGAGTTCGCTGCCATCAGCAACTTGAAGGGTCTGGTTATTGGTTAATGTGGAAACCAGGGGAGGTAGTTACAGAAAGTACCAAAGAGGCTTAGAATAGGCCTCCCTTTGTACATAAAAAACATCACCACATTAGAGCCTGCTGGCGACATGCCCTAGACTCTGAAATCTTCCTACTGATTAAATTACTAAATCTCCATTACTAAAAAGGAGGCCTCTGTAAGGAGTTTAAGCCTACCTTTCTGAATTGAGACAGTGACTCCCGTGTCAAGCTAACCCAGTGTTGGGGGCAGGGCAGGGCTAATCATGAGAAACTCATGTTCTGAGACCTTGTGGGGTTTCACTTAAACAGGGAATACTTAGACTTACTTTAGGGGCTGGAAATGGAGGTAGAATCCTTACCTACCATGCACAGTCTGGGTTCATCACCAGCACCAAGTATGAGTATACAGGGTATGACAGCACACACGGTAGTCCCAGCACGCGGGAGGAGACGGGAAGATGTATGACGACACACATGGTAGTCCCAGCATGCGGGAGGAGACGTGAAGATGTATGACGACACACGCGGTAGTCCCAGCATGCGGGAGGAGACGGGAAGATGTATGACGACACACACGGTAGTCCCAGCATGCGGGAGGAGACGGGAAGATATATGATGGCACACACGGTAGTCCCAGCACGCCGGGAGGACAGAAAGATTCCAAGTTCAAGGTCATTCTTGGCTACACTGTAGTTATAAGGCAGCTGAACCCAAAGCAGGCCCTGACTCAAAAGGAACTAAAACTTTAAAAGTCTGAGGGTATAGCTCTGTGGAGGACCACTTACTGAGGATGGACAAGGTTCTGCTGGGTTCTCCTCCTAGATCAGAAAGAAAGAGTTCTTCAGATGGGAGTTCAGGAGCCTTCGGACAAAGACTTAAGGCAAACCACGTCTGACTTACTTTCCCCATGTCTCATGCACATGACACTAAGAGTCGTGAGGACTCATGGGTGCACACACACAGCACTGAGTCCCCACTGTTTCCTCATGCTTCATTGGGACTCCACAGCCTAGGGCAATTAAAGTCTTTAGATGAATCAGCATTTTGCAGTTCACCTCTTTTCGGAAGGCTGGTGTTTGCCAACAGTGGCATGGAATGTGGCACTTAAGTCAATTGGCCGTGAACTCTCAAAGGGCATTATTAAGGTTGATAAATAGGAACGTAAGGGAAAAGGCACCCTCTTGATATGGTCTGAGGGCATCTAACGCCCACCAGTTCTAAGAGACTAGGCAGCAAATGCCTTGGGCAGAGACTGGAGCCCAGCTCTGGGCATAGTGCTGATTACAGTCTATACATTGGCTCTTCGCTGAAAAGCAAGTGAACCATGGCATCCCGCCATTTCTACTGTTTACAGTCAGCATGGAGAGCTGGGCAGATCACTCAGTCATTCGCTACATAACCGAGGCCCAGAGTTCAGATCCATAGTGCCCACAACCTGGAATTCCAGCACTGGGGTGGGCGGGCAGAGACACATGGATCCCTGGGGTTCACTGGCCAACAAGCCTTGCTTATTAATGTATGAGTTCAGCAAGAGGCCGTGTCATACCACGGCTGGTGAGCTGGCTCATCCGGTAAGGCACTTGCAGAAGATGGAAGGAAGAACAGATTCCGGAGCTGGTCTCTGACCTCCACATGCACGCTGTGATACACAAACCACCCGCCTCCCAGCATGCAAACATACACAGTAAAAAACAACAACCAGGAAGACACTCCATGCCAACACGTGGCCTACACACATACACCAGAAACCCAGCATGAATGTGTCCTTCATTGTGACTAATACATCTTCAATATTTAAAAGCAAAGTAAAACAGGAGCTCACCATGGAGCTGAACCTGGCCTGGAACTTGGTACACTGACCTCACAGATGTCCACCTGCCTCTGCCTCCCGTGGGCTGGGATTAAAGACATGCACAGTCACGCCTGGCTACGGATGTAATTTTTATAGCAGAGTGACTTACAAAAGGGGGGAGGGTGGGCACAGCAAGGTGGCTCAGCAGAGTGCTTGCTGCGTGAGCGAGCACTAGGAAGTACAATCTTCAAAACTCAGTCAAAGGAAAGCCCCCAAAGCTGTCCTCCAACCCCTTACACTCGCCACAGTAAGCGTGAACTCACACTCACACACATCACGAAAAAAACATCATTAGAAAACAGGAGACAAGTTTCCCAGTCCGTGAGGCAAATGTCCTGAGACCCACCCGCCCTGCAGATCTCACCGTTAGGACTAGGTGGCACCTTTTCAAAACACGGAACCAAAACCAAAGAGAACAGAATGCTTCACCAGTTTCAGGCGCTTACAAACCAGAGAGCAGCAGCAGCAGGCGTGCATGAGTACTGGGCAGTGCACACTCTCCTGAAGGTCGTCCTCTTCCCTGAATTCGCCGCTCTGGCTTTGTTCCTTCACACAGGTCCTGTGTGTCCTCTGGAGAGCACTGTCATCCAGCACTGCCACCGTCTCAATATCCCCACTCCCTCAGACCTGGCTCCAGGGAACCAGGACCCATGTCCTCCTGTATCAGCTGAGCACACGCAGGCACAGGCCACACCAGTGAATACCGGGAGAACGGGAAGACATATATGGAGGAGACAAATTGTTTGTACCATTGCTCTGTCTGATTTTCCACACTTGGGCTTTCATAAGACCCATGCCTCAAGTCTTGTAGGAAGAAAATGAAGAAGAGCCAGGGTGTAGCCATTTCCTAACTCAGAGACGGTGGCTACTGTCTTTTCTAGTAGAGGCACTGCCTCTCAGAGTGTTTACCCCTACTGGCCAGACATCAGTCCTCCAGAATGCCATTCTGCAGAGGACAACATCAGTATGAGCCCTTCTTACCCCAGCTGTTAGAATCTTCCAAGTTACTGTCAACAGTCAGGAGACTCCAGCATGATGGAAAGGGAAAGGGACAGTGTGCCAAGCAGCTCTTCTCTCCTGCCAAGTGTAGTGACCATAGCTGCAGCCCAGCACGGGGGTGGGGGTGGGAGTGGGCAGATTCAAGCTCTGTGGCAGGCCTAGGCTACCTAACCAGTTCCGGGAGAGCCAGACTCCAGAGAAAGAGAGAGTGCTGGGAACAGACCTCAGTGGGCAGAGTGCTTATCTAGCGCACACAGAATCCTGGGTTCCATCCTCAGAGCAGCAGAAACCAGTGGACGGTGGTGGACACTTGTAATCCAGCACCAGGCAATAGATAAGGAGCTTGTGGCCAAACTGTGGTACACGACACACTGTCTACAAGGAAGGAGAGAGACAGAGACCCTGTCCATAAGAAAGGAAAGGGAAAGGAAAGGAAAGGAAAGGAAAGGAAAGGAAAAGGACCACCATTGTAGGTCCGTGAACTACCCAACCTAATAGGTGAGGGTACCTCCCACAGGCAGATCCAGAACACTCTCCACACAGTCTTGGACAACACCCTTCCTCCTCACAGACAAACACAGGAAATACAGCTTGCCACTAAAAAGCACACGAAAGCCAGGCCCAGGCTTCTTCCAGCTCAGGGGACTGCAAGCCCTGTCTTTTGCACACACCATCTCCAGCAGCCACCCTCCTCGCTGACACCACCGCTAAGAGGTAGGAAACGGAATCTGTTTATGCTTCAAATGATGATACCAGAAGCTTGCGAGTCACTACAAGATAGATAAACTTATTTTATTGTTATTAAATTTATTTTTTAAAAACACATTTTCTATTTATTGGCAATCCTATCATACTGGCACAGAAGTGTACCATAAATAACCGAAACTCCAGCCCATGGGCATACAGTGACCACTGAATGATGGATTATTTCACTGTTAGTATTTGTCCTTAAGAAACCATCACAGAGCCCTGACACTCCACAGGCCAGCAAGGTTGCAAAGTTTGGCGTGACGGTCTCAGAAGTACCAAACGCTCCAGGAAGCACACAGTTCACTTGCTTTAAATGAAAACTGTAAAGAAGTCAATATTTTAGCAAATCTAAACTTACAATTCTGGCCCCTTGTGTCTTCGGTAATCCAAAGTTAAGCGATATTGCACCAGTTAAGCAAAAATAAATAAATAAATAAATCACGACACCTCAAAAAAGGCAGTGTAGTAAGAAGAAAGTCAATTTAATCATTTACTTTAGCAGGCAAGCGATGTGTAAACATTCAGCCAGCAGCCACATCCGACTTACAATTTAAAAAAACTGAGATCAGTGATTATAATTTTTCCTTCCCTTTCCCCAGAAGAATAACAAAACCAAAGAAAGAAAGAAAAGAAAATCAAAAACAAAAAGAAAAAAAAAAAAAAGGATCTGGAAATGAATGACTTAAAACACTACAAACAATGAACATTCGGTTTAGTCTGCTCCCAGCCTGTGTGCACCCCACTCTGTTATGTTTGAAGGGCGTCTCTACTCCTAAAATGCGTTATCTTGTAATAACCTGCACTTGAGCAATCCAGGAAGTTGTCCTAGTGCGTGGGTGTGCCCGCATTCGCTTAGTTTAAATCCCATTTGCAAAGGGGACATTGACATCTTGATCCAAAGCCTCTCTGACTTCCAGCGGTAGCGTGTCAAACAGTTGGTCTTCCACAACAAGCCCGCTTTTCTTGAGCATCCGACACTGGCCCAGCTGGGCTGGCAGGCGGTCTAGGCAGTTCCCCTTCAGCTCCAACTGGGTGAGCTGGGAGAGCTGACTGATTTTCTCAGGGAGGGAGGCGATACAGTTCTGTCCCAGGTTCAAAGTCCTCAACTTCACGCATTTGAACAACTGTTTGGGCAGAATGTCCACTTTGTTCCCTGTGATGTGCAAATGCTGTAGGCTCTGCAGCAAGCCGATCTCGATGGGGATGGTGGAAATGTTGTTATAGCTGACGTCTAAGCATCTGAGTTTCTGTAAACTAAACACGGCCACTGGCAGGGACTCAAGCTTGTTGTTGGAGAAGTAGAGAGACTCCAGGTTCTTGACGTGGGTGATGGAGGGCGGAATCGTCACAATTTTATTGTGCCACAATTTTAAGCAAGTCAGTCGCTTCAGATGTTGGAAGCTGATGATCTCCTCGATGGTGCGAATGTTATTGGACTTCAAGTCCAGTTCCTGTAGGTTGGAGAGGCTGAAAATAGCGTGAGGGATCCTCTCTAGCTCGCAGTTCTGCAGCTCAAGTTCGGCGACGTTCATCATCTTCTTCAGGCTGTTCAGGACCAAGAGCTTGGTGCCGTCGTTGTGAATGACCAGCTTCGTGAGGTGCGGGGCCACATCTGTGATGTTGGAGGGGACTTTGGTCAGATTGCTCTTCACGTGAAGAACCTTCAGGTGCCGCAACTCCCGCAGAGATTCGAGTCCGATCATCTTATTGTTTTCTGAGTTCAAATTGCCTATTAGATACAATTCCCGAAGGTTTTTGAGCAAATACACCCAGGCGGGGATTTCAGCCACATCAGTGAACTTCACATGAAGGCATCTCAAGTGATCGCGAAGGAAGCTAAAAGCGGTCTGCTCAACCTTGGCGGGGCAGTGGCAGAGGTGGAGCTCCTGGAGGTTAGTCATCTGAGAGATCTTGGCGGGAATTTTCGCCTCTGGAATCAGTTCGAGTTTCAGCACATCCAAGTCTGTGAGGTCAAAGACAGCATCGGGCACCCCGGACAGCATGAACAGGTGCAGCTCCTGTTTGTCCTGGGCATTGCGAGACACGTGCTGCCTGAGTTTCTCAAAAGTCCATTCGTGGTTCAAACTAATCTCCCTCAGCTTGTTCTCGCTGACCTCCGACAGGAACACGCCAAAGCGCTTGGAGTACAGCTGGTCGTACTGATCGACCATGTGCAGAAGGAACGCGAAGTCGTTCTTGACATCTGGGATGTCACTGAAGCTGCTCTCTTCCCGGACTTTTTCAAAAGAATATTCCTTCAGAGGGATCCTGAATAACCAGAAAAGAGTGTAGAGGCAGATAAAGCCATAGACACAAATGATGGAGATGTAGCTGATAAGAAGCTTCTTCAACATGTAGGCCATGTTGTGGGTGCACTCAAAGACCTCATAGCCCGTCAGGTGCTCGACTTTCGGCTTGCAGACATGCTCGAAGCTGATGGCGTTCACAAAGTTTGCAGTATAGCAAAGGATAAAAATGAACTTGGCAGTTTTGATAAGGGTTTGAACCACATAGAGCTTATAGATCAAGTCACTGTCTTCTACGTGGGCACGGAACTTCCTCACTTTCTCAAACAGGGCTTTGGCCTGTTCTCCATCCTTCTTGTCCAGGATCGTCATGCTGGGCACTTCAATCACTGGTTTCTCCGCTGAGAACTTGAAGCCAGTTTTGTTGATCATGGGGGTGCTGGCGCTGGGGCTCCCCTCGTCACTGCTGGTGGACACATGCTTTGGTAGGGTCTGGGCACCTGTGATCCTCTGCTTGTTTTCCTCAGAGTCTTCACAGGCCGTCTCGGACAGCGCTTTTGTCGTCCAGGGAGATTCAAAACACTTTCCTAATATGGAAACAAAATGCTCCACTTTGGAGCATGTCTTAGGATATTTGAACCAAAAGTTGCTACTGACCATAAGGATGATGGTGTGTATGAGGGCGAGGTATGGAAAGTACTTGGAATACCAAGGAAGGGCCAGGTGGTAACACATTTGATTGATGAAGACATACTGCTGAAAATCCAAGTTGGTCTTGCGTCCCGTCGGGTCTCTCTTCTCCTTCAACTCCTGACTCGGGAAGGTGGACTCTGTGTGAGGATGCGTGGCTTGGAGAGGTACGTCAGGCGTCACAGCAGATGTACTGAAGGAAATGTCATTTGTTGTCCGCCCGTTTTGGTCTTGAGGCGTGGCTGTTTCCATCTTCGGGACTTCGGTGGTGACGTCAGCAGTTGCGGGTGGTGTGTGTGCCTTTGAATTTGCAGGGGATGGCAACACTGGCAAACAGACCACCTGATCTTTGGTAAGTTGCATGGTCCCTGCAAAGATGGCTACCATCAGCATAACAACCGCCAGGTAATCCATAAACACGTCCCACCATGGCTTCAGGATTCGGTAAGTTGGCTGAATGTCATTAAGGGAAGCAACTTCTGCAAGGGTAAACATTCCTGAAAAATACAAAGAAAACAAAAGGCATCATTACAGAGCAGCGAGGAACAGGAGGTAAGAGAGGGAAAACCCTGCGCTCACCCAGACAGACGTCTTCTCACCCACGTCTTTTGTTTGTGTCTAAGACAGCTGCAGCAGAGAATAAACTAAAGGAAGGAAGGACTGGGTTCTGAGTACAATAAGGCTCTTGCTGGTCTAGGATCTGCAGAGAGGTGGTGGCATTTATATACTGAACTGACAAGATGAGGACTCAAGGACCGAGACAGGGGAACAAGACCACATTTGTTTGCATAAATCAAAGTTCTGTGCTACCCTTCATCTCCACATAGCTGGATGTTCCTGATTGAGACTTGCCACTTTCCAGAGGTTTGAGTCTCAAGACCTTGTGTTTACCATCTGTGTATACAGGGGATGGAGTCTGAGGACGGTTATGAAAGTTAATTAATCAGGTCATGAATGAATAGCTCTATACACAGCTTGGACCACAAGTATTTGGTAGTAGTTTATGTCAGCAGGTACAGCCCTTTTAGATGGATTCCACAGACAGCTGAATTAAGGGTCTAGAATTCAGGCAGAGTCCAGCTGGGAATGCAGCTCACTTCATAGCATTCTTGCCTAACATGACCTTGAACTCATGATCTTCCTGCCTCCAGCTTCTCTGAGCACTTGATGGCCTGCTCAGGTCACCGCGTGTTTGCTGCTATGGATTGAACCCAGGACTTTGTGAACGCCAGGCAAGCCCTACACCAGAGACCCTGTTCGCTTCTCTCCCTAGGTGTGGGGATTATCAACGTTTTTAAGCAATATAGCTTTTACGTAATTATGTCGGTTTTACACGATATAGCTTTTACGTAATTATGTCAAAACCAACCCAAGAACTGGAAGCAGCTAAACCACTGAGTTATCCATATGCCCTGTGAAAACAACACACACCTGAACTTCAAGGATTGGAACCGAAATGCCTTAGAGTGCTCATAGCACGCATGCAGACACATACACACCCGGGGGGGGAGGGCTACGTGGGTGATATCATGCCCACTTAGACCCCTTTTATTCTGAACTTCCTGTGAGTATCTTACGTGTCTTTGATCTTTCATGACGGGCTTAGGAATACAAGCAGGAAGAAGGGCTGTTGGAATTACAGCAAGCCAGAGTAAAAGAAATACAACAGCAGCTCATGTTTGGGTCTGAGGACTGAGTGAGGGATGAATGTTGACAGCACTGTCCCGAGAGCACCGACTGCTGACTTGTCCCTTATATCTCTGTTACGCTTTGGTATCCTTCAGCTTCATCTGCCCTCTACCATCAAGCGGGTCCTTCAGTTAGACCTCTCTCCCACAGCTAGGAAACTCCCAGTTAGTTGCTGCTCCCTGCTCTCCAGTTTTCTCTTCCTTAACTCTTCCTCCATAGTCTGTTCATCTGCCAGGTTTCTGTCTCCTTTTCCTCTCTGTTCACACCGCAGATTGCCCCTGTGGGCCGTGGTACCTCTGCCCAACACTGCCCTCTTCACAGTTGGTTTGCTGACCAGTCCAGTGGGGGCAGGGGCCACAGCCATTTCCTTTCCTTGTTCTGTATACAGCACCTGACATAGGCGCTTGGCCAATAAAATAACGCATGAGATTTTAACCATCATCTTCAAAGTATAAAGATTCTGAGAACATCTACTAATTGTATATGTAGTATAGGAAGGGGAACAGCTATTAATTGCCCCTGCAAAGCAACTTGTGACTGATAATAAAAACTCCAGGACAGGCCTTAGCATGAAAGAGATAAAAGGCCACACAAGAGGGAACCGTGGGGTTTTGTGGTGCTGTTTCCTAGCTATCAAACCTTCAGTCCCATTTCAAGCATCTCACCCAGGAACCGGCTTCAATGCTAGGGGAGTTAGGAGCCTGGCCCTTTCCCAGTAGACAGAGAAAGCAGAGAGCCTGGAAGATAGTAGCAGGGAGCACGCCAACTGCTCACTGCACACTGGCTTCCTCCCTCTCCAGCAAGAGTGATAATGCCAAATTAGGACCAGCATCAACCCATGCTCAGAAGGACATGACTTCCAGCGTTGTCTGCACTGCCACCACCACGGGGTTTGTCCCTGACATCTCTCCATCCTCCTTCTGCTGATCTTACACTCGAGCTCCCAGGTGTAGCACAGCCTTCTGTGCCCTGCTCCTAGCATGCTGACAGTAATCAAGCTAACGCACCCTGGTATGCAGCATGACCCACCCTGACCCCTGGAAGAACACAGGGGCACTTAGTGACAGTGACAATAGCCAGCCAGCACTTGCCATCTTCCTTCCACATACCAGGCACTGTCTTAGCAGAGTCACACAGGCTCTGACCCCCACTTTCATACAGGATGGGGTCCTGAAAACAAACCTAGGATGAGCAGTTTAGAGTTTTAATATTCTGTGGGCTGTCTTAGTTACTATTCTATTGCTGTGACAGAAAGCGCCATGACCATGGCAACTTATGAAAGAAAGTATTTAACAGGGGGTTGCTTACAGTTTCAGAGGTCAGTCCATGACAACGGGGCATGGCCGGGAGCATGGCAGTAGGCAGGCAGGCGTGGTGCTGGAGCTGGAGCTGAGAGCTTGCCTCTGATCTACAAGCATGAAACAGAGGGTAGGGAGTCTAACTGAGAATGGCATGGGGCTTTTTAAAGCTCCAAGTCTGCCCCCAGTGACACACCTCCTCCAACAAGGCTGCATGTCCTAATCCTTCCCAAGCAGTCTGAGCATTCAAACATATGAGTCTACGGGACCCACGCTCATTCAAACCACCCCACGGGCTTCAACACCACCCTGGGCTCCTTAAGTGTTCACAGCAGAAACAAGCTCACAGAGCTTAAGTCATGGAAACCGAAGGATTGATACTGGAGTCTAAGGCCAAAGCAATGTTCCGTCTACCAGATGACAGGGCTTCTCTGTGTGCAGTACTCTCCAGTGTGCAAACGGCTGTCCCACACAAGCTCAACTGTTCTCACAATAACCAACTGATTCGGGCTAAGTTATTACTACCTAATACTACAGGAAAACATGAGGCACAAAAAGCTTAAGTGACCTCCCGGTGCTAATTAATCAGAAAATGACCTACCTCCGTGTGTTAGAGAAAAGCAACAAAATCTTTCAACTCCAGATTTCTCTCTTTGCTAGTGTCAGCCCTCGATAGCAATGATTGACTGCTGTAGAGGGGACTTCACGGTTATCCTTGGCTTTGAGGACAGAACACAGGTAATCACCATGGCCACTAGGGTAATCTTTTACGACCTTCACTCAGGATGCAAGGAACTCACCAGCAAGCCAGGTAGCATGGGGCCAGAGTGCATGGAGGGATCCCAAAGACCATACTTCCTCTTGAGCATCCTCCAGCTCAGTTGGGCTGGGGTGGGGGTGATATACCATAAGGGGAGAAAGTGCTCTGACTGGATGAATGCAAAGTATAGGAGAGGCCCAGGACATGGCAGGCTCAAATACACAAAGCAGGATGTAGGAGGACTCCCCAAATGGTGGTTTTTTAAAGTAACAAAGGAGGGGAAGATGGAGCGATGGGCTGCGGTAGGAGGACAGTTTTGGGCAAAGGAACAATAAATACAAAGACCGGGAAGTCTCTCCACAGATGACCACTGGGTTCTCTTTATCACGAAGGGCAGTGAATTTAAGAATGCTTAGTCCCTGTGGCCCCACACAAGGGAACACTCTGTCAGAAACCTCATTTGCAACATACGGATTATTTACCATGTGCCATGTTTGGGCGGATCAAACAGGGGAATTGTTGATAAATTAACAATTAGCTATATGCAGTGATAGATGCCTTAACCCAAACACTCTGGGGGATGAGGCAGGAGGATGGCATCTCTGAGCTGAGTTACGTATTAGTCTCACACATAAGCACACAAAGGAATAAAAAAGTAGGCTGTAGAGATGAGTCCATGGTTAAGAGCACTAGCTGCTCTTCCAGAAAACCCAGGTTTGATTCCCAGCACCCACATGATGGCTCACAGCCATCTCTAACTCCAGTTCTAGGGCATCTAATGCCCTCTTTTGACCTGAGGGTACCAGGCACAAACATGGTACACAGACACACACACAAAACACTCGTGCACATTAAAAAAAGAAAAAAGAGGTCTTCTTGCTGAGGAAATGTCCCAGTGGAAATGTAAAGATCAGGGATCTGAGTTCAACAAAGGCCCAGAGAAGGATATCGCTAACTCAAGCTAAGAGGTTGCTCAAGTCTTCAGAACCCTGATTTGACCCAGTTCACAGTGTGGTCCATTCATCCCTCCCTCCTTCCATCCTCCTTCCTTTCATTCTCCCTCCATCCCCCTCCTTCCTTCCCTCCATTCTCCCTCCCTACCCCTCCTTCCCCGCTCCAGTTTTTGGAAGGGTTGTTAGATGGTTCTCATACAGTTCAGATAGCCTTCCATTCTCCCTCCCTCCCTCTCCCCGCTCCGGGTTTTGGAAGGGTTGTTAGATGGTGGTTCTCATACAGTTCAGATAGCCTTGACCTCCTTATTCTCCTGCTTCCATCCCGTAAGTGCTGGGGCAACAGGTGTGTGCTACCACGCCCAGCAAGCATTTCTAAGGGGCTTCGTTAGGGCAGCTTTGCTTACTTACACCCCTACATCTCACCCATGCCTTTGTAAACAGATGACTGTGAACATAGGTGAACACGGTTTGTGCCAAAAGCCAAACCAGAAAAACAAAACAAGAAACCCTGCACCTTTCCATAGCCCAGATATTCACAGCATTCCCTTCCATTCATCTCTGAGACAGAAAGCCTCTCGGTTCACACGTCCGTGTACATCTGCTTAGATAAGACTGCGAGAAGGCAATGCTGGGTACTTTGGTCAGCTTATACTGCTGGGCTTAAAAACCTCGCAAAGGCAGACTAGAGAAAGACAGGTGGGCATACAAATTCCACACCTTCGATAGGAAATTGAAGTTAAAAAGGCTCCTGGGTGGCGTGTTAGGAAACCTTAGCTCCTGGGATTGAAATGATCATATACTGGTTACTGTGACATCTGCATAGCTCTCAGCAGTATCCAGCCTGCTCCCTCCAGCTGCTGTGAGCTCCTCTCCTAGAGGGTGGTTTCCTTTATCTGCAGGTCCCCAGGGCACAGCCCAGCTATGCAAGAATGAACCACACAGACATCCAGCTGCATGCCAGGAGCAGGCTCATTAGATACTGAACCCAAGCCCAATGCTGCAAGCAAGAAAAGGTCACTAGTAATCACACCAAGATGAAACCAATCGGCGCTGACAGGCATCTTTCAACCTCCAAATGGACAATGCAGGTTATTCTGAAGTTAGCTCACTGCAGCCAGGCATCTGCAGGCAGCTGGGGAAACAATGACAGAGGTAAATGCAGACATATCCCCAATAGGAGAGATGACCAACTGACTGTGAACAGAGCGATAAGCCCATGATCTCTGGGATAGAAGCCGACGGACTTAGCACATCAGATGTGACACCACACCACAGGCCAGAAAGCAGCCTCCTGCCACTGGCTCCCTTCACGTCCTGCATGGATGTGTCTACACTGCCACACAGATGGTGGGATAGGAACTATGAACGAGGGGAGCCCACAAGATAGCAGTAAATGTCTCTCATCCTGTGCAAATTTTACTGCGGACAATAACGCAGAACATGGTGTCAGGCCAGGCTATACAAGTGCCGGGTACATCAAAAGCACAACAAAACTTAGCTGTGTTAGGATGTGCCACGTCGAAGAACATGTTTTATTTGAAGAATACTATAAAACTTGGCGCTAAGTTTGTTTTACACAATGAACTGATATAAAAAAAACCAGGGAGCCCAGATGCTCTCGACTTGGCTTTGGCTTCTGTAGGCGGAGACTGCTCGTTCGCTTCCCATCAGCCCTGACTCGAAATAATCACCCAGAAAGTATATTATTTGCAATACTGTTTGGCCAATAGCTTAAATGTATTTCTGGCTAACTCTTCTATCTTAAATTAACCCATTTCTATTAATCTGTATCGCCTCGTGGCTGTGGCTTACCGGATAAAGTTCCGTCTGGCACCTGTCTCTGGCAGGGCTACATGGCTTCTCCCTGACTCCGCCTATTCTCTCTCTATATCTTTTCCAGCCTGGCTATATTCTGCTAAGCCATTGGCTGAAAGCAGCTTCTTTATTCATTAACCAATAAAAGCAACACATATACAGAAGGACTTCACATACCAGGCTTATACCAAGTTCATGTAAATGTTGCGCAGGCAACGTTGTGACCTCTGAGCATCCAACACTAGCATATCTGAGCACAACTGAATCTATTCAGCAATCCATTTATCACTTCCCGGTCCATCCAAGAAGCATATCTGCACATTCAAGTGTAAACACAATGAAAGTTCCTGGGAAAACTTGGGAGGCAAATCCAGACCTATTTCCCCTTTCACAGTGTGCAGAGCAGGGGATGAAAACACGCACTTGGTTGGACATACACACTGTCACGATTTGTGAAGAGCCACCAAGTGGAAAGGCAGTGGCCAATGACCCAGACAGTGGAGCGAGCTTTCCCTGTGGCAGCCCTGCCTCTGCACAGGCCCCACACCACTCTGGATCGCTAATTTGGTTGTTATTTTCCCTAAAGAGAGCTTCACATTGCAGAAACTTCGGTCCTAGGAAGCTTTGTCCTCTTCCGTGGTTGCATGGCAATGTGAAGGGTAATGTGGGGTTTCTTACTGTCAAGATCAGGGAGGAAGGAAGAGGAAAGAGATGTGAAGAGTGTAGAGCAGGCTGGCCCAGAATATGCCAAGGCCTATAGAAAGTGGGGGAGAGTGAAGGACACCCAAGGAGCTGAAAGGTTTGGTATGGGCTTGGAGAGTGAGCCCACAGTGAAACACACTGGGACAGTGGGAGCTATAAGGCTGCATTTGATGTCATCAGACTAAGGACAGGGGCAAACCACTGACGAGTGGACTGAGGTGGAGGTGGTGAAAAAAATGCTATCTGTGTCTGTGAGATTGTTTACGGCCTGGTGGACTGTTGCATTATTTGGGGTGAAAGATACAAGCAGCACTTTAGGCTTGAGCTGCAGGAAGCGGATGAGTCAAGAGGGTATCTTATGAGAGGTAAGTGACAAAGGGAGCAGAAAGGACTCAGCCTGAACGAGGTGAGGAAGAAGGAGCAGCACTCACTCATCTGCTTCCTGTTCCCCATTTATTGTCCCATCCCTGCACATTTACTCTGACTCACACAATTTTATAGAAACTGAATTGTTTTCATGAGCCTTCAAATCTCTTCGGAAAGTGAGTAGGTTATATATAAAGTTCAAATAAATATATACCAAATGCTTAGTCTATATGCTTCATTGGGTAAATATTACTACAGTGATATCAACATACAGTGGTCGATAACTTCTGTGATGCCATTTGTGGGCCAAGCATACTTTTAAAACAAATTAATGAACTTTGTCTTCACCCATATTTAAAGAACTCACATGACAGACCCTAGTATATAATACCACATACAGTACAATCAAAAGGAAGCTAGCATACCTCAAGGATCCTACAGTCAGAGCCTTTGATTATTTATACCTACAATCTGGTTTGTAGGATAGCTAGAATTAAAGGGAAACACACACATATGTACAAACCCTTCATTACTCCTTTCAGGGAGGCAGAGAAAAGAAAGGCGGCTCTAGTTTTATTCTCTTAAAGTCAATGTAAAAGCGTTTACACTAACTAAACAGAAACAGTGAAGTGAGGTAGGGGGTACAGGGAGGTCGACAGGAGGGAGAAGAGAACACTGTAAGGGTTATGAGAATGAAATCAGCCTTGAAGCCTGTGTAGGATCATGAAGAACTGGCAGGACTGAGTACTTTGAATGTGACTGCCCCATAAGCTCATAAGGAGTGATCCAATTAGGAGGTGTGGCCTTGGAGGAAGTGTGTCACTGTGCAGGCGGGCTTTGAGGTCTCCTAAGCTCAAGCTATGCCTAGGCCAGTTTACTTCCTGTTACCTGCGAATCAGCTTCTTCTCCAGCACCATGTCTGTCTGCACACTACCATGTCCCACTGTGACAAAAAAGAACTGAACCTCTGAATTCTCAGCTCCTTCTCCAGCACGATGGCTGCCCGCACGCCATCATGTCCCGCTGTGACAATAAAGAACTGAACCTCTGAATTCTCATCTCAGCTCCTTCTCCAGCACCATATCTGTCTGCACACCATCATGTCCCGCTGTGACGATAAAGAACTGAACCTCTGAATCTTCAGCTCCTTCTCCAGCACCATGTCTGTCTGCACACTACCATGTCCGGCTGTGACAATAATGGACTGAAGCTCTGAATCCTCAGCTCTGAACTGTAGGTATAAGAGCTGCTATAGTCATGGTGTCTCTTCACAGTGAGAGAAACCCTATGACACTGAGCTAAAACGGAACTGGCAGTGTAAGAATGTGTTCTTGCTTGGGTTCTCATTCTGTCTTCAGTTCACATACTATCTATCTATGAGACAGGAGTACACATGTCCTCAGTTCACATACTATCTGTGAGACAGGAGTACACACGGCCTCAGCTCACATACTATCTATGAGACAGGAGTACACACGGCCTCAGCTCACATACTATCTA
>JAQHUG010000107.1:780847-882877 GCA_028555095.1 Dicrostonyx torquatus | reverse complement strand
ACTATCTCCTCAGGGAAGCCTAAGCCTTTCCTTTACCTGTCGATGAAAGGAGGATAAAACACCACCATGACAAAGCAGACACACTGAATGCTCCCACTGGAACGCCTCCCTGCGATGAACTCTAGATCTCAAAAATAAGGGGAAGGAAAGAGGGTAGGCGTGGCCAGTAATTGCAATGTGGTGCTGGCAAGAAAAACAGCAAGGATCATGGGAGCTGGTGAGATGGATCAGTGGGTAAAGGGCACCTGCTGTCAAGACTGACAGCCTAAGCTTAACCCTTGGAACCTGGGGGGGGGGGAGAGAAGCAACTCCCACAGCTGTCCTCCACACGCATGCCATGGCATGTGTTCACCCATACACATACAAATAAATAGATGTAACTTTTAAAATGAGGCATGTGGCCCAGGCACTGGTGGCATACATCTTTAATCCCAGCACCTGGGAGGCAGATCTCTATTAGTTCGAGGCCAGCCTGGTCTACAGAAGGAGTCCCAAGACAGCTAGGGCTACAGAGAAACCCTGTCTTGAAAATCCAAAACAAAATCAAAAAAAAAAAAAAAAGAAGGTGTGTGGGTAGGGAGAGGTCATAAAAATTGAGAGGAAGGAGAAAAATAAATCAAAGAAAAACATAGAAAAAAATCAAGAAAACCAATAGGTAAAGCGAAGATTTTAATAAACTATTATACAATAGTATATAATAATAATGCAGCAATTACAGGTGCAGATTCTTCAAAACCAGTAATAACCTCCGATAAAATCATCTCTCTTATAATGACCACACCCTGGTGCTAGGAAACACCTCTGATAACCAACAATCCTTCCAATGGTTGACCTTTTAATGCCTTATTTTAGAATTGGTAAATTTGGCTGAACGTTACTTTTGTCCTACTTCAAAGGGTTTTAATAAAACAAAGATGTCTCACTCAAACTGAAGTGCTCTTCTTTGCTTCTAAGCCATCTGCCCACCCAGCAGCTCTCCTGAAAGAAGGCATTTTGCCTCAGTCCCTTCACTAGCTAAGGCAGGCTTGGGGTGAGTGCCACCTCCCCGTCCCTGCAGTGCACACATTAGCAGACCGGTCAGAGAGCCACACAGTTCAGTTAGAACTCAAAACATTTCCCCCAGGGGAGCTGTAACAGGAAGTACCACCGAGCAGACCGGTTTACAAAAGCTGAACCTGTGGATGGACAGCACAAAGTGTACATGTTGGCAAGCGTCTGCTCAGCATGTTTACTGCAGACCGCTGCTTCCCAGGGACTAGAGATCACTGACTTGGGATCATCCTGAATATTTGCTTTCTGAGAAATACATATTTACTTCTGAAAGAATAGTACTAGAGAACGTATTTTAGAGAATGTATTGAATGATGAGTTTATCACATTTTAGTGTACTTTTGTGTGCATGCAGGTTGTGGTGTGTGTCCGTGTTCACAAGTGCCATAGCAGAGACGTAGAAGTCAGAGGGCTGCATAGTGACACCATTTCAAAACAACAATAACAACAAAAACCGAGACAAATTGCTCCTTTGTACACATTAGAACTATGGTCGCATTAATGTCTAATGTTACAACAGACCAATATTTGGAATTGTCAATGACAAGAAATACATAAGGTTAGTTAAAGGTCCCTTCATTCACTAGTCTCAAACATCAGATACTGCACTGGGTCCAGGACCTGGGGTTGCTGATTGTTTATCTTAGTCATAGACTTCACACAACTTTTTTGTGATAAAGCTATCAACTCATAAACATTTGCACTTTCTTTCTTTTTGTTTTTTCCAGACAGGGTTTTTCTGTGTGGCCCTGACTGTCCTGCAGCTCACTCTGTAGGTCAGGCTGACTTCAAACTCAGATCCACCAGCTTCTGCCTCCTTGGTGCTGAGATTAACAGTGCCCAACTAACATTCAGAAAATGTCTGGTGTAGGACATGTGTTTGGCATTGGGCTTATATAAGACACCAAGACAGACAGAGTCAATGCCGTGTTACAGCTTAAAGATCTGCCCATGGTTACCTTAAATACTCTGGACCACTACAGTCCAGTCCAGCACTGTTTAAACACTCTGAATGTATTTCAGGAAGCAGAGATTCATTCTGTTACAGCATGACACACTGCTCAAGAGGTTAGCTAACATCACCCACCACAGAGATACACATTTCTGAGAGCAGAGACACACAGTGGGGAAAATGAACACTGATTCTTGCACTTAAAGGTGGTATAGCATTCGCCTCGTATGCCCTAGATCCTGGGTGTAATCCTTTGATTTATAAATAAAATAAAATACAGATCAAATTCCACCAAGAAACCACTCTCCCTCTCTACCACTGTGGTAGAGACCCCTGCCATCACTACCATGCGATTTCCTTGGTGCATCGGTGCCATGTGAAGACAATGTTTCCCAGTCTAACGTGGTGAAGCTGGGCCAATGGGATTGCAAGAAGTTCAACTCCCTGGCACACTCTCTAAAGACAAGGCTACTTGAGTTGGCCTTCCTTTTCCTCTGTTCAGCTGCCTGGAAATGAGGAGAGCGGTACAACTTCAGAGGCTGTGTGGGAAGCTGGAAACAAAATTATAACTGACAAATAATAAAAGTAAATTAACAAACCGGGCAGTGGTGGAGCACGCCTTTAATCCCAGCAGAGGAGGCAGGCAGATCTCTGTGAGTTTGAGGCCAGCCTGGTCTACAAGAGCTAGTTCCAGGATAGGCTCCAAAGCTACAGAGAAATCCTGTCTCGAAAAACCAAAACATTAATTAATTAATTAACCATATTATAAAATCACGTTAAAATAACAAACAGGATAGTAACTATAACAAAGTTAATAAACTTGTGAGAGGCAAAATACACTGGACAGGAAGATGATTTAACTCGGGTTAGTGCAATAAAACATTCACTAATGAGGGTTAGCTCAAAGTAAAGGGAATCTGGACTCAAAAAGACTTGTAGAGACCTGAGTGTCGTGGGAACCTGGAGGCAGGAGAGATGGGCTCACCTCAGAACACCCGAGAGCAGAGTGGTTTGTTGTGGTTTTCTCAGATCTCCAAAGAGTGAGGCGGGAGAGGTCTGGGAAATGGATGGATATGGGGATATTTTCCAGGAGTTGGGCTTGGGAAAACAACTGTCAGATGAATGAATATAGGAGGAGGCAGTAAGTCCCTGGGAAGGTTTAACAGGGGGCAATGAGACTAGGTGCTGGTCTCACAAGAGTGAGAAGGGCTGAAGACAGGAGAATGACTATTTTTTTTTTTCAGTTTGGATAGCTTGGATTGGATGACACACTTAAGCAGAGGTAAGTTTGGGTGGAGCTAAGAATGTCAAAAATGAAGACCAGGGGTGGACCTATGAGCATGCAAGATGGGACACTACTCAAGGAGGCAAAAAGCAAGAATCATTAATAGAAGACAAGGACAAAGGGGTGGGGGTGGAGGAGAGCAGAAGGAAGACAGGAGCTAGGAAGAAGTCAGCATGGAAGCCTGGAAGCCAGCAGAGGGACTTGCTTCAGGCAGAGCCCTAAGCTGACACCACACGTCATTCAGCAGTCCTGGAGAGGCTAACGGAAAGGCCACAGAGCCCGCTGAGAGCAAACTGGGACCCAGAGACCTCTGCAATGAGGACACCTGGCTCAGGTGGGCCAGGACCAAGCAGGAACTTGAATATTTGCTTCTTTCAACTTGCCTGGACCAAAAAAACAAAAACAAAAACAAAGACAAAACCAAGGCCGGCAGCAGCAAGAGTGAAGGCAGGCGATATGGCCGAGAACGCACTTTAGGCCAGGAAAGGAGAAGCTGAAAATCGCCGGGTGACAATTGCAGAGGTGTCAAATTATAAACCACAAACATGTTCTGATGAGGAATATGACGAGCATGCACGTACACGTACACACACACACACACACACACACACACACACGGCTGGTTCAATCTTCACACCTTTATGAAGGAATAAAGATGAAGAATCCCCATTCCTATGAAAGTTCCCTTTACTACACTGGTGAACATACGAAACTTTAAAGAGTTTTTTTTTTTTCTTGGCAAAATCTGAATTGGGGGGAAGGGTGCATTGTAATTCTGTGTAATCACACCCCTTCCCCCCCAAAACACGCACGTACGCACACACAAACACACACCTACGTGGCCGTGTGTGAACAGTTCTCATAATACAAACAGTATCAGACTCTCCTACCAGTCCAAACTTCCTGGGAAGGCTAAACATTCAAAGAACTCAAGTTAGATTTCACTGAAAGGAAGACGGCATGGAAAGAAATATTTATCCTTCCTAAGGAGGGTGCCAGTGACCTAGCTTGATTTAGTCTGCATTTCTGCGACCACAGTTTTTGGGGGAAGGGAGGTGTGCAGGCCATCTTCACGGGGCGATCTTAGGTTGTTATGCCCACACCTCCTTCACCTCTAGGGCTAAAACCACAGCCAAGATTAACTTAGAACTTAGTATACTTAGGACCTTCTTTGAAGTTTAAAACTTAGTGTTTCTACAAAGGTGAACCATTCTCTTGCTGCTGAGGGAATGGAAAAGAGGGAGGCACTAGAGAAGGTATTTCCACCTGTGGCTTTTAGTCATGGAGTCACTGATTGCACAAGCAATCCTTTACCCCGCTGCCTCTCGTCACCTGGCCTGATGGCTCCTTTCTGTGCACAGGGCTATGAGAGGAGCCGGTGTGGCTTCAATGACTCAGGTCGCTAATTCGCTAATGTCACAATCACAGGCAGAAGAAAAAGCAGGCCCGAGTTGCACAAGCCGAGCCAGAGATGTAAATTGCAGGCCTCCCCCAAACACTGTCATCAACCTCCAGGAGCTTCCTGCTCCATCAGATCTGTCTTAATTGCTTTTCACTCTGCTGCTGAAAAGCAGAAATCCACCAGGCTCTGGTCACCCCAGGCGGCATTATGGGAGTTTCTCTCACACAGCTCAAACAAGCACACCCAGTTTTTAAGGAAATGCCAAGAAGGAGCAGGTTGACGGTATTTTCCACTGGTTTAAAAATAAATGCATTCTACTCTTTAAAAAAGTGTCTCAGAATTATAGGAACAGGAAGCAGCAGCTGGACATAGCAGTCTTCATTTCCTGAGAGTCCCAGCGAGGAACTCCCTATTGAGACAAAAGCGATGCAGAGGTTGGCCCCTGCTACAGGGCCTGCCCACTCCAGGCTGCAAGAGCTGGTTACCACAGCAGATGGTGGCCAGTCCCATTAAAAATTACTACCCATTCCACTCCCGCAGCTTCAGTGCCCAGCAGGACACTGGCACTAGGAGAAGGGACCTCTGCTCGGGCTGAAACAGTCTGCCTTTCTGGCTCACTCTACAGGCTACAGGAGCCAGGGCGGCAGACAGAATCCCGAAGGAGGCTGAAGTCTAGCCCCTGTGCTTCTGTTGGAAAGAAAGGAGCTGATCATAGCTGACGTTCTCAGCCACACTATGCCTCAGTTCTCATATCTGTGAAACGGCAAAGCGGTCACCCACTTCATGGAGTAACATAAAGCGAATGAGACAATGACCGTGAAATACTGTTGAAGTCGCAACTGAAATAACAGACTAGAGTGACAGTAATACACACTTAGTATCACAGGGGCTTCTAGCCCCAATACTTCTACAAAGAATAGCGTTTCATCTGAGCCTTAAGCTGACACACAGGAGAGGAGGTCGTCGTGCAGAGTCACCGCCATTGGCACCATCACCATCGTCATCACTATGTGGAAAAACTGTGCCCTAACTCCTCGGCAAGAGTTCAAGAAGGAGCTGGGGAGGCAAGTAAAAGGATCTCAGCTCAAATTCCCCAGAACCCATGTAAAAAGTCCCATCTGATGACAAACATGCCTGTCACCCCAGTGCGATAAAGACAGGCGTTTCCTTGGGGCTTGGCAGCTGCTAACCTGGCTGGAGAGTCAGGGAGAGTCCCTAATTCAATACAGTAAGATTGAGAATGATAGTGCAGGGTGCACGCGAACAAACACACGCACATACACACACACATACACACGCACATACACACACACACGCATGCATGCACACACACACTTCAAGGCATTTGAAACACATCTGGCAGTCTGTGAGGACCAAGCAGGAGACGGGGAATTGTGAAAGCCCCTTATATTTCAGGCCTGTTACTCTGGGCAAATCCCTCCACCTCTTGTGCAATGTGATTCACCCACTTGTCACCAGCACCGGGCTAGTGTCAGACAAAAATAGACGAGACCCGGTTCCAGCTCTTGAAGAACGCGCTTGGAGGCAAGGGTGGGGGATGGAAAGAAGTGACATATAAACAAATTAATTACAAAACAGTGGGACCCAGGACAGGAAATGACTAACTTTGTCTGAACTTATGGAAGAATTGCTTTAATTTGTAAACTGGGAAAAAAGAAGGGAACCAGACTACAAATTCCACCTATGTTTGTTTTAAGCTAAACCTCTGAGAAAAATCCGGCTGGAAGAGACGGTCCAGTGTCCACACTCTGCACAGCCCCTACTGCTCACCTGCTTAGAAACAAGGAACACACCACGTAAAACAACACAGATGCTACCAGAGATAGAAAATCCAATGCTGCAAGACTCTAAAAAAACAACAGTCAGAGCACTTCTCAGATAAGAATGATGCTTTGTAAGTTACCGCGGTGGAAGCCGGACCAGGTCTACCCATACCGCCACAGCTATGGGACTAAACACCAGAGCCCTAAGGGATGACTTTACAAGTCCCTAGCGTGGCTATGGGCACGGTGTCTCTCTGCTTCTGCTTCCACACTCACGAAACGGGCGAGGCTTGGCTAACAATCACCATCGTAATGGCCACCTGCCTCCAAGGGTCACTCAGAGGATGAACAGTGGTCAGACAGAGAAGCACACGGACCCTTTCTGGACACAGAGTAAAGGTGACCCGAGCTAGCTGCTACTGTAGACTGTAGAAGTGAAACAGCAACAGTCTGAACTTTCTACAGTCGGAGTGCAGAGTGCTGGCCCAGCATGCACAGCACCCTGTTCTGACTCCTGGCACCAGAAACAATGGTGTGCATTGTTTAACTACAGAGTTCAAGACTACACGGAATCCTTTAAAAAAGCAAACATATGATAAAATACAAAATTTAAAAATGCTAATTTTTTAATTGCTATTCACAAATGTTCCCTTGAGGTTTCAAGTTTTAGATTCTGTCTTTTCATTTTTAGAAATAGACAGATGGTTCACTTAGTTGATAATGACATCAGGTCACAAGCTTCATATGTGTATATGTGTGTGTGTGGCACACACACACACACCTACACAACTTTAAGGGATTTATCCTAACATGAAAACTTATTTCCAGTTGTAGATAAGAAGTACATGTGAATATAGCCTTCAGGTGATAGGATTTAAAAAATCCTATTTTAGGAAATAACATACTTTTAAAGTGATTCTGCTGGAATTCTGAGTATTCTGGAATTACAGAAAAGCAAAAACAAAGGGGAAATGTTTTCACACTCTCATTAAACTCTTTACTCCACCTTTATAGATTATTTTTAAAATCTGATTTACCAAACTTCAAAATTAAAAGAATTCATTATACCACTGAAGTTGCAAGCAAGTCTGGCCACCCACCAACAGTACAGGCAGTTAAGTAAAATTACTTTCATTTCTTTCTTTTTCTCTGTGTATGGGAGTTTTGCCTGCAGCATGCATGCATGCGTGTCACATGTGTGCCATGCTGGCAGGGCCAGAAGAGCTGAGTTATAGGTGGTTGTGAGCCACCCTATGAGTGCTGAGATCTGAACCCAGGTTTTCTGCAAGAGCAGCCACTGAGTGTTCCTAACCGCTGAGCCATCTGTCTAGACCCAGTTAGCACTTTTCTCTCACGGTACTCACAAAAAAATTTAGGGAATTATTTGGACTGTTCTCAGTATTTTGTCATTATTATATGGTGACTGTCTGATGAAACAGGCTGTATCTAGATCAAATTAAACTTCTATAAATCAAGCTGGATGGTTTAATTGTCAACATCAGCAGCACTCAACAAGCCAAAAGATTCTGTATTTAATATTTAATATATTAAACATTATCCACCCGTTGACTGTAAGCCAAAATCAACACTTCCTGACTCTAGGGGCCTGTGGTTTTCATCTTAGTCAATAATACATAGATTTAGACCTCAAAAATCCATCAGTAAACCTGCTGCCAAGGAAGGGTTACCAGAACTAAAAGAATAAAGAGAAGTGTGTACTGCAGGAGGGGATTTATTATACTCTATATTTTAGAAAAAAATATTTTATATAAACAAAAAATTGTTTTACTCTTTGTTTTGTTTTCTAGTCAGGAAGGCCCATTGTGTAGCCCTGGCTGTCCTGGAACTTGCCCTGTAGACCAGGCTGGCCTTGAACTTACAGAGATTCACCTGCCTCTGCCCCCCAAGTGTTGGGATTAAAGGCGTGTAGTACCACTGCCCAGCTTGGTTACTCTTCAAGCATTATAAATATGTCCACAGGAAATGAAGCAAATTAATTCAAGCTATGATTTATCACGATTCCAGTAGGAGAGGGATTCTGTTAGATCAACTCATTTAATTGGTTTAAATCCTTTAAGCAAATTATTTCCACAATTTTTCACATGAAGAATAATGAAACACAGAAATGTTACGTTGTGGCTCCTCGGCCACTTGTTTGAGATCAAGTAAAATGTCAAACGATGTCTTTGCAAACTGCCTTCATCCAGAAAGCAAAACTAAATAAGAGAAAATGACTTTTTTTTTTTTTTTTGGCAGCGCTAGAAATGGGGCCTTGAACATGCTAGGCTGGTAAGTGTTCTACTGCTAAAACACACCCTGGCACAACTGTGGAAAAATGAATGAGCCAAAGAGCTAGCACGGGCTCCAAACTGGCCTAACCTACAGGTAGCCACAATAGCTCTACCACAGACAAAATCCTAACCTGCTTTAAATCTGTCACACTAGCCTGTGACCGCTGAGTAACAAACAAACTATCACACTGAAGAAATAATCCGCCTGGCAGACAACCATGCCACCGGATTCCTTTCAGGAAAACATCTTCTATTGTTTTGTGGGGAGTCCAAGTGATTGTTTCAGAGAAACATAAGGAAGAAAAAGTGCTGACATGTTTCTTGACCATGACATTAGATTAATCAACCCAGTCCTACAAATGAGAAATTAAAGTAACAGAATAAAAAAAAAATGCATTCCCAAACTTGTGGCACACGCCTGTAATCCTGGCATGTAGTGAGCTGATGCAGGAGGACTGTGATTTCAAGAGCAACCCTGGCCACATGGGAAGAATCTATTTCAAAAAAACAAAATGAAACAAAAATATAAAAGCTGAACATGCTGGTACAAACCTGTAATTTCAGCACAGGAGGCACAGACAAGAAGGTCACTCACAAGTTCAAGGCCAGCCTGGGCTACGTAATCAGACTCTACCTCAAAAAACAAACAAACAAACAAACGAAAAACATAAAAAACCCCTCATGTTTAGTGGATAAAGCTTTTTGAATACACGCACACTACAAGACTTTAAGTACCGGAGTAAGGATGAAGCGCCATATCAGCTCACTGTTAACGGGAAGGGTGATGGTGCACTAAGAGGTAGAGGATGCTAGTCTAGAATGGAGCTCAACATTTGAACAGTCCAGTGCAAACTACTAAGTCTGTATAGAGCATGTCCATGATTAGCAAGACAGAGGAAAATGATTCCTTTAGTCTTTCTATCATGTGCTCAATTATGTTGTATGATAGATAGTCTAGTGTATTTGGTATCCTCATTAGACAATGCAGGGAGTCCATTTACTGGAAAGTTTTAAAAGCCAAAGACAACTAACAGTCTTCAAAAGTCAGCTCCATGTAAAACGGGCCGTTCTGGAGAAGCCACACTCAAAAGTGGATCCTGTCTCCCCAAAACTCTTCCAGGATGAACCCACCCAGGTCCTGAGTGCACACTGCTGTTGGGTGCAGGCAAGGTCACCTAATGTCTTCGAGTCTCAGATTCCTTATGTGTGGAGGTGAAATCTGATGACGTGGACCTGCAGGTACCTTTTTGTATTTGTTTTTTTTTTTTTTTTTTTGTTCAAGTTCATCCCTGGTGATTAGGGACAAAAGTGGGAAGAAAGCTGCTGGCTCTCCGGCTTTTTATAAAAGCACAGGGGAAGGCAGAAAGCCTGGCACCTGACAGTCACAATAGCCTTCTTGCGTGAATAAACACTGACAGGTTCGTCTGGAGGGGTGTGGGTTACCCACCGGGTGTTTCTTGTAACACAACACCTGAATTCAGCCGAGCAGGGCTTCCCTCAGACCCACACCAGAGAGCTGCTGACAGGCTGGAATGCATAAGCAGGAAAGGCAACTGAATTCAGCTTGGAAGTCCTGGCCAGTGCGGCAGAACTGGCATGACTCAGCAGGTTGCAGCTGTGACCCTTAACTGGTGGAGTCCTTACCCAACACCTGCTATGGATGCTTGTGCACGGACTGGTCTAAACCGACAGCCCACCTGAGAAAAGCATGTAGCACGAGCTGGCACAGCACACAGACATGTTTTCCTCATGAGACTCAGCTTTTGGTCCTGGGCGGCAAGCAGCTCCCAAAGGTTTGGCTGAGAATTCCAAAAGGGTCAAGCAGACATGCAGCCAATGACTGTCCTGTTCAACTGCAGTCCTGAGCTAGGGCTCTGACGCAGAGAACGGCAGGGTGGGGTGGGTCTATGTGATTCTGTTAGTTAAGCACCGTCAACTTCCAAAGTGGAGCTGTCAGCAACGCCAAGAGTCATGAACTGGCTTGGGTGATGACAGCAGCCGGATGCGCTTGCTCCTTTCCCAGCTGATGGCCACCATGCAATCATCTTTGAGCTCTGTCATAGTCACCTACAGAGACCCGGCAGGCATACCCATCAGGGCGCTTAATGAAGAGGAATCATCAAACATGGATTAATTATTAAAAGGGCTGTGAAGCATGGCAGTAAAAACAGCAGAGAAGGCGATGGCCGTCACTAAAAAAAATCTCTGGCCAATCTGTGAGCAACAGGGCTCTTCTCTCTCTTGGGAGGCCCGAGGAGTTGAAAGGACCCTTAGGCACACTCCTGTATCTCACCTGGAGGGCATCCCTGAAGGAGTCCACCTGGCCGCTTCTTTGCCCCACCCTCCTCACCAACTCTTCCACCATCCTCTGGCCTCTTTGGTAGGTCAGGCTACAGACGCAATGAATCTGGACTCCTAGCCTTCAGGGAGGGCATAGGTGGCTTTCCCGTCAGCTGCATGCCAGCTTCTGTTGTCCTGCTGAGCCAGGGATGGGTAGTTACCCAGGATGAGCTCTCAGGAGGCTAGTTGGCCATGTTCTACAGAAAGTATCACCAGTGGCTAAAATGACAGCGAGTGGCTAGCAGCCAGACTGATCTTCTTCAGTGGTTCTGAATGTTGGAGGGGGGCTCTCACGGTTCACGGTGGGCAGGGAATGTTCAAGACAGATGTGCAAAACTATGGTGAAAAGGAAGCTAAAAAATCTGCTTGGTCTTAATTGAGAGTGAATTGTTGACCAAATCTACACCAAATTCTTTGGAAGATAGTCCAAAGGCATGCAGAAATTTCTAAGTCAAAATAAAATTTTTGCCTTAAGAATTTTATCCATCCATCCATCTGTCAGTCAGCTTCTATCTAACGTGTATGAGTGTTTTGTCTGCATGAGTACCGGTGTCCCATGTGCATGACTGAAACCTGAAGGAGAGGAGAGGCCATTAGCCTGCAGGGAACTGGAGTTACAGACAGTTGTAAGCCGCGACACGGGTCCTGGGAACTGAACCCGGATCCCCCAGAAAAGCAGCCAGTGCTCTTAATGGCTGAGATGCCTCTCCATCTCTGTGAGTGAATGCTTAAACAATGAATTTAATGACCCAATCAGAAGCATCATTGATGACTTAGCCATGGAAATGGGAAAGTTTCTCCCAGATATTTTATGTCATGGCTCCAGACATACATGACAGACAAGGATTCGAGGTAGAGGCTGCTGTTTCCTGGAACAGAGATAAACTACCATCCTTTATATGAGTTACTTAAAACTTTCAGTAAACAAAAAAGGCAGTTACAGGCAGAAACTGGACCGCAAACTGTAAGTACATTGTGTCTCCATCTTATTCTACCCTTAAGCACTGAGCTCCCCACAAAATCAGTGTGAAGGGAGAACTCAGTATTTAACAAAAGTGGCAGTGAGACACAAAGCCGGGTCTTTCGATAATAAAAACAAGTGCTTTCTACTTAGGTCATGATTCTTAAGTGTGCCACACCTGTCCCTACGGTTCTGCCATGCCTAGACCTGGTCACTGAGTGAGTGGCAGATAGGGGCCAGGAAACATGCCAGCAAGAACCAAATAAAATTACCTGAAGCCAACATAAACGCCAGATGGTTCAGGGGTGAGGGATGATTTGAGAGATATCCCAGCATTCTTTGTGCTGGCCAAGCCTCCACCACTGCCAACTTCACTTGGAGGTCAGCAGAGTCGGGGAACAAACACACTGTCCAAGGAAGAGCCCTGGATGTGCCAATAAGCTATGGAGCTAAAGCTAGGTTACTTACCAACTCTATCCCTGTCTTTTTGTATCAATAAAGCGAACAATAGTGAGTGCAAAGATTTACTAAGTCCAGACACTTACACACGTAGCTCAATGCCGGCACATAAGCACATGTGTAACTCTGACAATAACAACATATATGTAATACACTGTGAAAACATGGACTTGGGAGCTACTAAGGACTTATACAAGCCAAAGCTAACTGTCTCCCTAGACAGCCACACACAGAGCCTCTAGAAAAAGTCCTTTTGTTCTGAACTTCATGGGCCACAACCTCTTCCTTTCTTATTAGTCACAGTTGCTTATCAAGGGAGCCATCCTGCCAAGACACATGCCAGGATTGAGGAGTTAGGGAGACACCCAAGAGAATGCCTGAGTTTGGGCTGCACTGGTTTGGGGCAACTCTGAGAATGGGTAGCAGCCAACAGTACACAGATGTGAGATTCCAGCCTTAGAAACCAAGTACCCAATCTATCTGATCTGCCCACTTTGTTAACAATGCTTCCGACCACCGCCCCTCTGTGGGCAATGCTCTTCCTTGGAAACCTATAGCACACCTTTGAATGCTTTTAATCACTATAGGGAAAGCTTGGGCCTCAACTCATTTATAAGCTCAGAGGAAGATTTCAGGCTCTACACTGGCCTCCTCTCTCTTGTCCTGCCCTATCATGGTGCTCAATTGCAAAGCTGAAACTTGGGGGAAGGTCTCGAGAATGCCAGCCAGGAGAGAAAGAAACCTTTGGCCATGCTGACTTGTCCCATACTCTGTGTGGCTTTGGTGAGGGAGTCAAGACACCAAGAGAAAGAAAATAGAGGCCCAAGTGCTAAAAAAGATCATATTGCATTCCTCCAAACAAAAAATGAATGACACAATGAACCACAGAATACGCACAAGACGACAGCCGGGATGTTTTGCTCTGAGCAGGCAGTATCAAATTCTTTTATAAACATTTTCTGGTGGTGGCTGAGCTTTCCAGGTGACCTTAAGCCATGTTTACTCTGTCTATCTGGTAACCCAGTTTGGCACCAAGGAGTCCATACAGACTCACAGGGGCTTGGTATGAAAGAACGGGGCGGGCCGAGTGGAAACGGAAATAGGAAAGACAGTGGGAATGAGGGGGTGGATGGGTCAGCGGCCAAAGCAGCTGGGGTCAGCAGTGACACAGGCAAAGAAGTCATCAAGATGTCCTGACAGACCTTCCCACGGGACCTGAGCTGGGTCTTTCGTAGGAAACCACGGCCTGTGGTGAAGGCTGGCGCAAGGCCCAGCTGCCAGTTAAGCGACAAGCAGGAACTGAAACTGGCCTTCCTGGTGGCCCGGGTGCAGCTCTATCCACTGAGCACACCCCTTTACACGCACAGGGCATGGGAAAGTGCCAACCAACACCAGGACTCAGCCAGCCAGGGGAGAAGCCAGTGCCACATACTGCCAGAGCCAAAGGCTAGTCACAAAACCCTGGTCATCACACTGCTTCCCTGTGTATATGGTGTGCATGCGTGTATTCAAGTTCTTGTGTGTGTGCATATGTGTGTGCATGTGCGTGTGCAGAGGTTGCCATCAGGTACCTATTCTGGCTTGAATACACAGCTCACCAGCTGGCCAGTTTACTCCAGGATTCCATGCTGGAATTATAGGCGGCCCCTACAAGGGACCAGGCTAGGATTCCAACTCCTATGAGGAGCAGGCACTTTTACCACCTTCTTGCTCAACTCTTGATGGAGCCACATGGTCTTCTCGCAGCATCTTTGCTGGGCTGGACATCTATGGGGTACAGAACTAGTCAGGCTAGATGCTTAACTGTTATCAGGACACAGCACAGGATGTCTGCATGCCTGTCCCCTGCCCCTCCCACTCAGCATCTCCGAAGAACTGAATCTGCCATTGGACACTTTGAGGACTATAGAGGAGCTGGAGCTTAGGTGGGGTTGGGTTCCCCCAGTGGCCTAAGACAAGACAGTTCTGCACCAACGTTGTGGTTTTTCTGGTGCAGAACTGGGGCCTTCACAGAACATGAGCCTGAGGTTCCAGAGAAGCTCCAGCTCGGGTTCTGTACAGTTGATGGACCAGTCCTGGTTGCCAGCCTGAGCTGTGAAAATACACACACACACACACACACACACACACACACACACACACAGAGTCCTTTGAGGTGAGGACCCTGTGATTCAACGTCCACCTCAAACACTAAACATAGATTAAGCTTGACTCAGACACACGTTATTTTTAACCCCAGGTTTCTGATGGACATAAATCATTAACCTTGTTCCTCTTCATCCCAGACACCTACACAGAGTCAGGCAAACAAAGCAGGAGGCTGTTAATCCATGTCCGCTTTCCTTACCTACTGAGCTCTACACCCAATCCGACAATAGCACTTCTCCCAAGTGAAAGAAAGGGCTGAAGGATCCAAGTGTCCCCCCCCCTCCTCCACCCCAGGTCCTCTTCTACCAGTGTCTGCCCGTCTATTCCTCCTACTGCCATCAGTGCCCATAGGAAGCACCCCAATCTCTAGACCAGCAACTCGTCCTTCCTTGATGCCCCAGACCATCATGCCTCTCTTAACAATCACTTGGTTTTCACTAAACTTGGCTTCCACCTGCTCGTGACAGACACGTACACTGCCTAGCACACAGAATAAATACGTAACTATAAGGCGTTATTACACATACACATTACTTAGCTGGATTTCTTTTTAGAGACAGGTCTCCTATACCCCACAATGGCCTGGAACTCACTGTATAGGCAAGAATGACTGTGAACTTCTGATCCTCCTGCCTCCACCTCCTAAAAGCCAGGATTACAGGGTGCACTGCCACCCCAGGCTTATGCAGTGTTGAGGACTGAACCCAGAAGGCTTAGAGTACGCTGAGCAAACACTCTAGCAACTGAACCATGTCCTCAGCCCTTTCTTGTTGCCTTGGCTGGACTTCTACAGTGACAGCGTAAGGTAGAAACTGGTTCCATTTTTACAGAGTAAGAAACTCTGAGGGGTTTTGCGGGACCCCGAGGCTATCGGTTCTGACACCTGCATTTTACTGGATTGCCTTATCATCAGCTGTCTCTACCAGTGTATGACGAGGGAAGGGAAAGGTCACTGGTACTGATCCAGACACATGGTGACTCGCACATGAAAAACAAGCATGAGAGACTTTCTCACACAGATGGGCTCGCTGTCCTGAAAGCAGAGAGCTGATGGGTGTGGAGATGAAGCTTATATTAATTCTTTTCCCCAGGGGCTTCCAGCTGTAAGGCTCAGCAGAGAGGTCTGCTAGAAACGAACTCGATTCAAACAGAGCTTATCTGCTTCTAAGGTCACGAAACAAACTTTCTGGTTAGCTGCTATAGGACATCTTGAAAAAACTCGACATGGGACACCCACAGCTGCTCTCAGACTAGACGGAACTTGGATGTGGCTGATTCCCCACGAGGGCTCACAGAAACAAAGGGCAGGAACGTGGGACATCTGACAGAACAGGGTTACTTTCAGTCTTTGACCTTTCACAACCCTCCAGGGTATCTGAACTTTTCAGCCTAGGAAAGAGGCTTTAGGGGTGGCTGCATCCAAAGATCACACAACACTAGGTCTCGCCCCATAGACGTTGCCTATTTAGCCCAGGCTGTGTCAGTGCATGGGCATGCAAGCGGTTCCACAGCTCCTCTGCAAGTCTACCGCAGCCACAGGTGAAACCTCAGATAGAGTCAAAGTAGCTCACCTGGCTGATTACAAGTTAAGCCAAGAAGTGCACCTGTAAGCCCCGGACGCCTTCTGTGTACCTGGTTAAGACACTTAAGCGAAGTCCTCAGAAATGGAAGCCCTTAGATCTCAGTCACTTGTGCTGCGATCCGTTCCTCGGTCTGGCAGACTTTCCAGCATCCACCACCATGTTCAACCACAGGAAGCTGGCTTCCTTAAAGGCTTTTAGGAGCTGTGTGCTTAGCACAGGTGAACACGACAACATAAAAATCTTATCCTGCCCCGAATTCATATTCTTCCTCCCTCCCTCCCTCCCTCCCTCCCTCCCCCCCCAACCCTCCAGATGTAACCAGTGAGGATCCCCTGCCTTCATCTCCTGAGGGAGTGCTGGGATTATAGGCATGAACCACCAGCTTGAAGCTCATGGTACTGGAAAAGGAACCTGGAGCTTCTTACATGCTAGGCAAACACACTCCCCAGACCCCAAATTCTCCTCCTTTGGCCATGTGTCCATCTGCACTACCCTAGCTTCCTTCCAGTGAACTGGTTCAGATTTGGTAAATGGTTGGAATGGTCTCACTGCCACTGCATCAGAGGACTGCTACAGAGACCATATTATACCAAGAGCTACTTGTCGGTTAGGTTAAAAATTTTAAGGTTATCAGGAGCCCAACATTTTCCTTACCAATATCAGTTGCCTGTGGGCCCTGAACCAAAATCAGAGAGCAGCCACAATTGAGAAACATCTTTCTGGTTCTCGGTGTGCCAGGAGGGACAGTCTGAAGAGGACACAGTGAGAGAGCCATTCCTTCGCTGCCCCTGGAAAACTCTGGCTGCTCCTCATCCTAACCCTGACCTTTGCTGGGTTTGCACAGCCCTTCTCCTGTGATCTGAGCTTGGCAACACAACACTGCAGAAACGCTAGGGAGACAGCTAAGGCAGACTGACGAGGCAAACCAGGTTATTCTGGACAAATCAGTTAACTCCTATCAGCAACCTCCTCTTACAAACAAAACAAAACAGAAGTAACACGTCTTCGCTGGAGTCCTTGTGGAAATGATCTGCTATAGGACAGGACCTGCTCCACTGTATAGCACTCAGTAGGTATCCAATAAGTGGTAATCCCTGCAGCAATTTCCTGCTGGTGCAATGTCCTTCTGGGCTGGAAAATTTGATTCTCCTCTACCTGATCAGGGCATCCTCACACCTTAAGTCTCCAATCTTCTTTCGGAGCCCCAGGGTGTGTACTTAGGAACGTGTGATAGAGCCCCACATTCTATCTAGTTCCTGCTCAGTGAGAGTTCATGGCCTTGGGTTAGGCAGTAAGCAAGGTGGGTGGACCAGGCACACAACAGTGTGGATCTCTGCACACTTTCTATAAGGCAATGTCTTATAAAACATGATTTTTTTTTTTTTTGGGTTTTTCAAGACAGGGTTTCTCTGTAGCTTTGGAGCCTATCCTGGAACTAGCTCTTGTAGACCAGGCTGGTCTCGAACTCACAAAGATCTGCCTGCCTCTGCCTCCTGAGTGCTGGGATTAAAGGTGTGCACCACCACCGCCCGGCAAAACATTTTTCTTTCTAAGAAAAAAAACTATTATGTTTAGTGTGTGTGTGCGTGCGCGTGCGCGGGTGTGTACACATGCAACATGCATGCATGCATGCATGCCATCCATCAAGACATCAAGATTAAAGGACACCTAGTGGGAGGAGCTAACGCATTCCTTTCACCTGGTAGCTCCTAGAGACTGAGCTCAGGTCTTAAAACTTTGGTGCAACTGATTTTACCAGCTGAGCAGTCTCACCAGCTCTAGACCACAGGATTCCTAAGATCTCTTTGTGATCCAAAGGTTCACGACCCTACCTTCACGGCCATCTTGTATTTCCCAAGTTGTCCTCTCTGCTGCCTGCTCCTCACCTACAAGGGAGTTATCATATACCCATTCCCACCTATCCTGACCTCTGTATTAGGCCCTGAAAATTGACCACATTTCTACCAAACTACTTGAGACATGCATTTTGGGGCAGGGGCTACGCAGAGCAGGTAGTCTGGAAACCTAGAACTCATTCTTTTGATTTAGATCTAAATACCCCCTCGCTGCCAGACCCAAGTGCCCTCAGCTATACATCCGATGGAGGGAGAATGAACCTTTAAGAGCTGAGCCTAGCAGAAGGAAATGAGGTTACCGGAGGCATTGCCGTAAAGGAAGGACTGTAGCTTCTGCCTTTGCTTCCTCTCTCGCTTTCACAGCAGAGGTAAACAGGCATCTCTGCCAGGTACATGTGCCCACAACAGTAAACTTGCCCCTGGTCTAACACAGCCAGGTCAAACCCTGGTAGATGCAAACCTCTGAAATCACGAGCCAAAACAAACCTTTGCCCCCAAAACTGACCATCTAGTGTATTTCGTCAGTCACACGAAGCTGACTGACACTCATGTCCATGTCAACCCTGTGAGAGCAAGGTATTGGTTCACTACCGTGAGATTACATCATTAAGAACATAGTATACAGTAATGTTTTCATCACTTACTACGAGATACAATGTATACAACATGAAATATGTTTAATATAACAGTAATGTTCTCAACACTTACTAGGAGATACAATGTCTACAACATGAATTATGTTTAATATCTATCTGCTGATACATCTTTTGTTTCCTGGTATTTCCCATGGGCACATTACATCCATAAGGCTAAGGGATATTCTAGAGTACCAGGCTTAGAGACATTCTGTCCTGAGCTTTACAAATTATACACAGGCGCATGCTGCTTTAAAAAAAAAAAGCACAATGAAGAGATTGCTAGAACCCTAAAAAATAAGGTGTGATTATTCACTTATGTAGGGCTCTTTCAAGATATCTAAAAATAATTTTGCTACAAAAGTTCAAGGTCTCAGCAGCTTTTCAGAAGCCCAACTGCTACGTAAAACAAATTGTGTCATCTATAAATAGGAACTTGTAGATACACAAACATTATCGTGAAAATTATGTAAGTAAAATCTGTTCACATAGAAAGCTAGAAACTGAAAATAAGCTTAAGGGAACGAGTAGGGACAATCTTTATGCACAATTGTACCACACCGACGTTTATACCCATTCAGAGCTTGTCAGAAACACTTGCCTTAAACGTAGGCAGATGTTGGGGATGGGGGTGGAGGGGCTCAGGGCAGCAAACAAACAACCTGAAGTCATTTTTGCTTAAATGATCAGTGGAAGAAAACAACTCTGCCAGGGCTTAAAATAAGAAAAATAAATTGCACTTAGACACCAGCTCAGAGGTCCTAATATATTCTATGGATATATCAATCTTTCCTTTCCTTTGGCATCAATATAAAAGTTCACCATGTCCTTCAAGCATATTATCATACTTTTAGAAATACATGATCACTGTAGATCAGCCATGTTACTTCTTAGTTACCCAGCACATCTCTGTGTCCAGACAAGCACACAGACCCTGAAACCGTTAGCTCGCTAAGAGCTGAGTGGACGGTAGGGGGTGAGGGGAACTCTTTGGGGTCCCGTTTATAAGAGACCTAAATCTGTAGGCACACCTGGATGCCAGGGCTGACAATGGAAGGACCTGTTGCTGGGAATTGGTGGTTTCTTTCTCTGGCCTTGGCAGGACCTCTCACATCATTTACATGAAGAGTTTCCCTCGTCTGTAAGATATATACACTAGTACCCTGAGGGAGGAAAGATGCAGTCATTCGAGTATTACTTAGACTGCCTGTATGAATATATTTCTATCACTCACACACAATTTGTAAATATATAATATCACTAATTTTTAGATAACTCCATTTACTTAACACTGTGATGGAAAGCACATTAACTTTATCTCCTTGGTTTACTTTGTTTGTTCGCAATTCATGGTTAACCAATTCTTTTTCTTGATGTTGCTACTAATTGGTTTGGTTCCAATTAAGACAGAGTCTCAGTCTGTAGCCCAGGCTGGTCATGATCCACTTGCCTTAGTTTCTCAAGGGTGAGGATTATAGGCATGAGCCAGCCATCCCTGGCTCAGCCAGGTCATAAGCATCTATTAATTTTTCTAAATCCATAGAACATGGTTTGTCTAAAATTCCTAAGGAATTCAAAGATAGCTTACCTGTCTAAAAATAATGCTTAGAGAAAGGGTGTTCTGAACTTCCTGTGTTCTGAAAGTTGACACTCAAGAGACAAACAAGAATTGAACGTCCCCTCTCATCCTAGACGTCTTCCAAGTCTTTCCTCTTACTCCCCCTGCCACAACTGATGCTGAGACTGCACTTGGCTCCCTCTGAGACAACAGAAAAGTTAGAGATGACAAGGAGATAGGAGCGGCAGCAGCAAATTCTACAGTCAGGGTGGCTTAACCCAACAAACATTTTTCTCACAGTCCTAAAGGTCAGAGTGTGAGGTCAGGATGACAGCAGGGTTGGGCTTTGGTGAGGACCTCTTCCAGACTGTACCCCTACACAGCAGGAAAGAGCAGGAGCTCTTTGGGCATCTGTCCCACCTCTGATGACAGAGCCCCTTCTCCTAATATTAGGGTACTGGGCTTTAGATTTCAACAGAGGCATTTTATGTAGAACATAAACATTCAGGCTAGAACAGAAACCTTCTGCTTCCAGAATGTGCTATCCCGACAGGTTCAGCATAGTCAGACAACTGCTCCATAGATACAGCTCCCGGATGGCTACTTTCTCTCCTTTCCCACTGAGTCTGCAGTAACGAAAACCTAAGTCTAGAGACCAAGAGCAGATCCCGGGCAACATCTCATAGCAGCTGTTCCAGCATCTAAAGGAACACATGACCTGTTACAGCCTGTTACAGTGTTCTCTACTGCAGAGAATCCTTACATCTACTCCAGGGAACACATGCTTCCCGGGACTGGGTGGCTCATCAACTCTGAAAATGCAGCGTCTCCAGTGTTGCCTTTCAGCTTGTTTGCAGGCGATACTTTGTTTCTAGGGAAAAGTGCTAATTCCTTTCTTGCAGTTCTGCCTCTTCTCTTTCCTTAGCTATCTGAGAAACTAGGTCAAATCTAAAGCATAAAATTAGAGATTTTCTGGAGTCAACAGCTTTGTGTGTGTCTGTCAAATACCTGGATGTTACAACCACACTCTAGGTCACAGAAAGCCTGGATGTTACAACCATACTCCAGGCCACGGAAAGTCTGTATATCACCACCATACCCCAGGCCACGGAAAACCTGGATGCTACAACCACACTGCAGGCCACGGAAAGCCTGGAAGTTACAACCACACTGCAGGCCACGGAAAGTCTGTATATTAACACCACACCCAGGCCATGGAAAACCCTTCTGTTCTTTAAGTGAGCAAAGCCCACGTGCCTGAGGACCTCAATAATGGTTCTCTCTACAAGACTTCGTCCCCAGATCTCCTCACTGCCCCCTTTGTCCACTCACAGTCTCCTCCAACAGTCATCTTCCCACGGAGGCCTTTGCCAACTGGTTGGTTTTCACCCCACTGCAATGTTTTAGACCCTTTCCATTTTGCTCATAGTGTATCATCAGCATCTATGGCAGTGCCTAAGTCTCTGTGTAACTCACCTTTAAAAACAAAACAAAAAACTAACAACAGTTTCTCTATGTAGCCCTAGAACTTACAACTGAGACCAGGCAGGCCTGTAGCGCAGAGATCCTCCTGCCTCTGCCTCCCGAGTGCTAGGATTAAAGACGAGCATCATCACGCCCTGCTGGCCTGTGTGTAAAGAGGAGTGGAGATGGAGTTCCGGCTCTCTGGCTTAACCCCAGCAGCATCAGTGAAAAGATCCCAATGCTCTTAGCAGCATAAGCTTCCTGTGGGCCAGGAACATGTAACTAATAACGGGCTGAAGATGGTTCAGGGTCAATAAGCCAGGGTGGCTGAGACCAGAACAAGTAATTTTGTTCAGTGGCAGCTTTTGAGCACTTCTTAGATAACTAACAGGCATTGCGTACAGGAAGATGTGTACTAAGAGACCAAAGGTCAAAGCTCTACTCTAGGAGCGAGAACACAGGCCAGGGAAAATGACCAGAACGACGAGCTATGTTTCAGCAATAGTGTTCTCCAAGCCCCGAGGACAGGCTGGAATGCCTACCCAGAAACAGCTGATCCAGAGGATTTGATGAACAGTGGGATTTTAGCTCAGAATCAGACACATCGCAAGAATAATGCTGGGTAATATGGTAATTATGATCAATACCACTGTTATTAGGACTATTAACGAGAACTCTCCATCAGCTATTTCCAAGTACTCCAATTAACACATGAAAATGGAATGGTGAAAAATACAAAATTCCCCATCAGGCAAACACTGCTGAAGTAACTGTTGAAGGCAGACCTCGTGGCTGGATGCTGAAGATCAGTCGGCAGAAGGATAATGAAAACAAGACACCAGCAGAGGCTCACAGTACTTCTCCATCACACACTTACTGTGTGAGAAAAACAGCAATTCTACAGTGGGCTGGCGGACTCCACCCTGCGCAGACTCTGTCACCTGCTGCCCCAAGTGACAAGGGGCATCAATACTATAGCTATGTGTCTTAACATGAGGGACCACGAAGAGAATGTCACTTCTAGGGTCTCTTAGCTAAAAGTGCATGGCCTCAATCCAATCATGGGAAAATACCATAATGCCAAGCTGAAAGGGATCAAAATAACTTGCTGGCCAGCAGAGTTCACTGTAAGAAAATCCGAGGAACTAGTAGGGTTGGGGATGGTTAGGAAGTACACATGATCTGTGCAGAACAAGGGCTGATGGGAAAATTGGTGGAACGAGGTGAAAGGTCTCCAGTTGGTCAACAGTGGGTCCAAACGCTTCTTTCCACTTCCTCCATCATGTGACACACATGACACTAACCTGAGCAGAAGCTGGGTCAAAGGGTATTTGAGAATTCCATGCACGGTTTGTGCGGCTTCTCCTTAAGTCAAAAAATATTTCACAACTAAACATTAAAATAATGTATGCACCTGAGCCAGGACTGGAGATTCTGACGGAGATAGAGGCGAAGAGGAGGCTGACTCACACCTCAGTGTGGCTTCTGGGATTCCAGGCCAAAGGACAGAACCTGGGGCTATGAATACCAAAACCTTGGCTCCTCACAGAAAAGGAGAACTGTCCTGAGTTGAATGGGTGGCTCCAGGGTGGAGCTGATCCAGTTCCTGGTGACTCACCTAGAGAACTAACAGTCATCAGCACAAGTCCTTGCAACACTGAGGGCCCAGTGCCTAAGGTGTGGCAAACCTCCTCCTACAATGCCCTTGGAGCATTTGGGGTGAAGGGAGGAGAAAGGGATTCAAGCAGACTGAGGTAAGGTCTCACTATGTAGACCAGGCTAGCCTTAAATGCAACCTTCTTCAGTTTCCCTTGTGTGTTGGCCACTATACCCAGTGTCTGGAGCCTCTTGATTAAAATAAACACTTAAGAAAATATAGTATAGTTTTTAGTTATAAAAAGTTATGAGTATCACCAAGTTTGCCTCACAGCCAGTTTCCCCAATTATTAAGTCTTAGATCACTGTGGCATATTTGTTAAAACGTATCCAGGACGACCATCATAACGCCCACACATGCATGCTCTGCAGACGTCCTAGGGGTCCTTGCATCCAGGATCCCACTCACTAGTGCCTTCTCCTGAGGTTTCTCGGCTTTCTTCATTAGGTGACCTTCACAGCTTTAAGCAGTACTGGCCAGGTATTTTGTTTTGTGACTTTCCATTGGGATTTGTCTGGTGTTTTCTTCATGCTTTGTCCAGAATTATGGGGCAGTGAAAAGTTAGCCCACCTTCTGCTATGAATAAATGAGTAGCTTTGTTTCACAGTAAAGTCATGCCATGTATACATTTCTATCTGACCTCGTCAATCTCAAATGCATTTCTCATTTATGAAGAAGGCTGCATACATGTCATTTTATGGGCTGCGAATACACCGTGTTTCAAAATAAAAGCCAAAGAGGACTAAGGATGGAGCTGTGGTTACAGAGCTTGGCTAGCATGCACGAGGACCCCTAAATTGGGTACCAGACATGGTGGCACACATTTGTAATCCCAAAACTCTGCAGATGTAGGCAGGAAGATTAGAAATTCAGGGTTACCCTCAGTTACACATCAGATGCTTGAGACACAAACAAAACAAGGGCCCTAAGCAAACTCCAAGATTAAGGGAGCTTGCTGTCAATCCTGCTAACCTGAGCTTTATCTCCAAAAAAAAGCCACATGATGGCATTATCTCCTGACCTCACACTCATGGCACAGCACATAGGCGTGAGCACCTGCTCCCGTGCGCGCACACACAAAACCAGAAGATGGAAAGACTTAAAAACAAAGCCAAAGACAACACTTTATTCACTTATTATTAAATGCTTTAATTTTTTTGTTTGTTTTTTGTTTTGTCTGCTTGATGTCTTATCCTTAAAAAGGAAGGCTCAAGAGAGTGGGCACCCTCTTCATTGCTATCCTGGCTTAAGAAGCACTTAGTGTATGCACAAGGGGAATTTCCTGGGTGAGCTAGCCTAGTAGAGCCACCCAATCCTCCTGCTGTGCTCCTGAGACTTGAAGGACAAAGAAAGTCAAGTGTGATCCACGATCTGGAGGCAAGGTAGAGAAGACCCACCAGGGTGCTTCCTGTCTTAAGACAGAGAGCTTAAAACTGGCTCAGGAGTCCAGAGAGCACTGCAGATGCCTCGTGTCAGCCCCAGGTGGGACAGGAATGGGCGCTGTTGTCAGCACTCCTTTTCCAAGAGGCAAAGCATCTCAACGTACTATGTTTCATTGTGAAGTAAAACAGAATTCCTCCAAATGTCCCAGAAACACCTGGTTACATGTCAAGAAAACCCATGTAGCCAGGCAGTGGTGGCACACGCCTTTATACCCAGCACTCAGGAGGCAGAGGCACGTGGATCTCTTTGAGTTTGAGGCCAGCCTGGTCTACAGAGTGAGTTCCAGGGCAGAGAAGGTTATACAGAGGAAACTGTCTCAAAAAACAAAACAAAACAAAACAAAAAACACACACACACAAAAAGGAAAGCAAGCAAGGAAGGAAGGAAGGGAGGGAGGGAGGGAGGAGGGGAGGAGGAAAGAAGGAAGGAAGCAAGGAAAAAAGCAAGCAAGCAAGCCCATGCAAAGGAAACTAGGGAACACAAAGGCAGTGAGTCTTTGAAGTCTGCGGGAGGAGGTTCTGGAGAGATGAAGGGTTGGGTGCTTCCCTACACAGCGCTCTGCACTCCCGGTCCTCTCTGAAGCATCAGCACAATGAGCTTATGGCATTTCAGTCAACAGAAGTCCAGACAGCACATACCAGTGACAGCAAAAGGAGAGACTGCAGACGCAGAAAAACACTTGGTGCTGCTGCTGATTGTCACCTCCCTGTCCTTTCCCAGAGGCCCCGACACAGTGACACCTTCCCAATACGCTGCTGCCAGCCCCACTGGAACACACTGATGCAATTTCAGCGTTACTGTGTCCTGACAGAGGACAGCAGAGCTGGAGAGCAGAGGACTAGTTAGTAGAGCAGAGGACTAGCTAACACGGCCAAGATACTTGGTTCAATCCCCTGCCCAACAGTAACAACAAAGGAAGGAAGAGGGTAGCGTCAGGATCTGAATTTTCCTGGTCATTCTTCAAAAGACTTATCTCCCATAGCCAATAGTGCATGCACACATATGTGCGTATTTCTAGATAGAATCAACACTGTGTATACAGCTCTAGGCAGGAAGGCCCACGGGAGTGAACCTCAGAGTCAATCTTGACTGCCTTCTTTGTCTTCAGTCAAAATGCCAATCCCTGGTGTGACTGAGGAGGATTGGTAGTTAACAGTCATGGGAAATGAAAAAAGGGAAGGGATTATTAAGCCAGATGTCAAAGGGCACAGAAACCCAAAGGGAGTTTGGTTTTATTTAGTAGGCAATGAAGAGTACAGATTCACACTACCACAAAAGACCTTTAGAAAGTGAAATCACAGGCTTCGAGACACAAGGAAATCTAGGAGAGGTGATGCTGGACCATAACCCCAGGAATAGTGATGCAGGAGCACTCACTGCCTGGAGTCCAAGGCCACTTGTGGCTGAGGAGCAAGGAACAAGACACTGACTCAAAACAGCCAGGCAGGAGAATGAAGGAGGGGCGTGGGGCAGAATGAGAGAGCTGCGCCAAGAATTCTGCTGCAATCGGTGGTCGAGGCAGAAGCAGCAAGTGTTATGTTTAAAAGGAGCGACCTAGGTAGGAACTGTGAGTGCTCCCTACGGAAACAAAGTCCAGGGCACGAGGTCGGACAGAGAGCAACGCCAGGATCTGAGCTGCAATCTAGTTATTGATTCGCGGACTCTGCACTTCTCTGGCTCAGGCTGTGAGGGCGAGGGTTTCACAAGCCTCTCAACTCAGGGAGTAATGATCGTTCTAGTTCCTGACGGGGACTTGGATGGACGGGACAGCTTGCAGAAGGATGTTCTGTGTCAGACCCAGGCTCATGGCTCCCCAGGGTCAAGCATGAAAAAGCAGAAACAGCCAGCTCACCAATACAAGTCCTTCCCTAAAGAAAGTCCCATTCCCCCTACCCCCATGCCTGACCCCTACCCGTTTTCACAGGGCATAGCATCAGAGATGTGGCTTCTGACATTTGGATGTAATAAATACAGCATTCAGGAGTGCTACACAAATGTTGGGTAAATTTTTAATTATTAAGTGGGAGTTTTCCTTCAATGGCTAATATCAGGAAATAGAAAGGGCCCCACCTCAGCCTGACTACATCACCTGCAGCCCACCCACAGATGAACTTAAGACTTACTAGGAGAACACTTTCCTTCAGAGCAAGATTTAAAAACAAAAAAGAAACACAGTGAGGAATCTGTGTTCACATCTCTGGGGCCTGGTAGAAAATCCCTTCTGTAGCTTTAGGTGTAGGCTGGGGCCTGGCAGATGTTCCTCCAACACATGACCTACTTTCCCAGCAGTGAGAAAGGAAGAAAAGGTTCACACAAACACTCAGCTAGCTGCTTTCTCTCCCTGCAAACCATACCTGGAGAATATGAGCAATGACTAAACAAGAAATGGCTGAGGTCTCCACCCTCCCCTGGGGCTGGGCGTCTGCCCTGAGAAGGATGCTAATGGGAGGTGGCCAGCTGGACTTTCCCAAAGCACCTAGCTCTTCTAAAGTCCCTCTGTCTTCACTGACAGCCACACACTGCCAGCAGAACAGGAACCGAAGAATTATTTTACAAAGGAAGCAATTAAGGTCCCTAGAGACCTGCATCTTTGACACAGTCACCATGCCAACAATACCACTTGGACGGCATGTAAGATGGAGCTTACCCCCGACTTCCCACATCTCTTCCAACCAAATCCCACGGCGCAGAATTCACAGCAGAGGCCAGCACGCCAAGGGTTCTATCTAGCAAAGATTTGGCCAATGGAGATGGACACCTCCATCCCACTCAGCATCTCAGACACCCCAAGAGTCCACTGGCCTCTTTCCCATCTCGATCGCTGTGTGGGTTTCTCTTCATTCAAAGAGCTGAGCTCCTATTTTGATCCCACAGCTTCTCTGATTTGGGCATCACACAACCATCAGAAGCAGTTTCTGGAAGTACCCTTTGGGATGGCCTTTTACAAACTCCGTCCAGTACCTTTCTAAAGAAAGTCTACACCCTCACAACCTGACCCACTTCTGCATCAACTTCCCCTACTGCTCTACAATTCTGCACGTGCCTAAGGGGTGTCTACAAACAGAAGCTCAGGGTGCTTCTTAGGTTTCACCAGTAGCATGTGATGTTTCTGGTGCCTTGCTCCTGTAGACTATTTTTCCAGACCTGAATCAAATGTCACTCTTTATACAAGAACCATACACTGGTTTCTGCCTAGCAGTCAATAGTTTTTGGTCCATTAACTCGGCCAACAATTATGAAGATTCTGACACCAGCGTTTGGCTGAGAATACACAGATGGGAAATTTTGCTAAAATGAAAATTAACATATAGTGAAAAATTTACATTGCAGAATGTACGTCTGCCAGGAATGTCTCCCGAGGACACGAAATGAGTGGGTCCTCTGGTCTCCACCCTCCCTCAACACTGGGATTACAGATGCCACTGTGTCCCGCTGCTAAGTGGGTGCTTGGTGGTCTGAATTCAGGTCTTCACGCTCGTGCAGGAGACACTCTACCACAAAAGTGTCCCACGTCTCCCATGCGGACTCACAGATCTTCAAAGTCTTCTCCCTCTGCGCTTGGGATGGGTGAGGCAGATTGCAGGCTGGGCTGGATTAAGAAGCACCTAAGGCATTACGGAAGCACATGTCTATGCCCGTCTGTGAGGAGACTGCAGAGACTCTGAGGGCCCTGAACTGACCCATGGACTGGCACGCCGATGGATTCATAATGGCATTACTGAGAGGTGGGTAAAGGCAGGGATAAGGCTACTGGAAGAGTATCACTGGGGCTACAGCCTCCTGTGTGCTGGTCCCCAGCCCATTTCTATCAATCAAGAGCTGGGCAACAGCCTGCGCGCCACATTCCTGCCACACACGGAGCCAAGCAACCGAGGTCGAAAGCCCTTTTAAGTTTTTTATTTTTTTCAGGTATTTGGTCAAGCACACTGATGTAACCAACACTGATATAATTTACCAGTTTAGTCTTGAGTGCACTTATATTCAGAAGAAAAAAAGATTTATTCTAATTGTTGTTTGTGGGTACACCTTATGTGTGCCAGGGCCTCAGAGGCCAGAAGAGAGTGTAGACATCCCTGGTCTGGGGTCACAGGCAGGTGTATGTGACCAGACAAGAGCACTGGAAAGCAAACTTAGGTCCTGTGAGAGAGCGGCAAGCACCAGAACTGCTGAGCCATCTCTCACGTTCGTTTAAATTTCCCAGGGGCCAGAGAGACATCTCAGCCATTAGTGTAGTGTGCTCAGAGGACCCTCACAGTGGGCAGCTCCTAACTGCCTGGAACTCCAGCTCCAGAGGATTCAATGTCCTCTTATAGTCTACACAGGCACCTGCCCTCACAAGCACACGTGCGCGCACACACACACACATACACCCAAACATATACACTCATGTACACAAACACCCACCCACACACATGTTCACTTAAAAATAATAAATAAAAATTACTAAGAATAAACCTTAACAAATACTCTTTCCACAGAAGCCTGTCCAATACACGCTGAAAAATAATCACACAATAATTTGACAAATGAAAGAATCTAAACAATAATCCACCATGACCTCAGGAAGTCTTCTCTGTTCCCCTTCGCATCTGTGAGCCCCACACAGGCCCTGTATATAATGGGATGACCACGCACGCACATCCCAGTCACTGCTCTGGGTGAACCTCTCGTAACTGAGGGTTTAGCCCTGGTCCCAGTGTGGGCTGAAAAGCTCCAGGAACAGGCTTGTAACACACAGTGGTCCTGGATCAGCCACAACACGAGTAAGGCCTCTCCCCACCCTTCCAGCAGCTGCTTCTCCACACAGGACTTTCCAGCCCCTCCCGACGCGCTACCCAATCACTCAGGCCCAGGATGAACTGCTTCCTGAATAACACTCAACTAGAACTCGTAGAGAGCAAGGCCAACTCTCTCAGTGCACTGCCAGGGACCCCCTCAGAGTGGCCTTGCTCTCTGGGCCACAGCTGATAAGAGCAACAGCCTTCCACTGGGGAGGGAAAAGCACAGTGCTGACTTCCCTTTCCCAGAATTCCCTGAGGCCTGTGTTCTGGACAGATGACCAGGTACCTGGTCTTCTTCATACTCTTCTGTGTGGCACTGGCTTGCCTGTCTGTCTGAGCATACACGAAGGTCGATACTGATGGTTAACCTGACAGAACGAGGATCCCCCAGAGGAAAAAATCTCTGGGTGTACCTGGGGTGTCCTCTTCCCTGGGCTGGGATCCTGGACAGAATAAAAAGGACAAAGTTGGCTAAATCCCTCTTCCCCAGTCTCCTGCCAGCATGGCTCTCTTCCAACCCCCATGATGGACTGTACCCAAACTGGGAGCCCAAAGACACCCCTCCTTCACGTTAAAGATTTAAAATGTAGGCAATACCACAGGCGCAGTGACCCATGGTCTACAGGTCACACAGCATCCTGCAGGTCAGGGCAGCACTGACAACCTGACTTCTCTTACAGTAGAGCAATGGCACCTGCTAGCTGGAATAGTCTATAACTGTGCGGCAGTGAGGCTATGGTTAATGCAGTGACTTAAACACTCTGCACACAACAGTGCTAATTAATTAAATCACAGAAACAGGAGGAGAAGAGATAGAGATAGTAGTAGTGGCTGTGATAGGATTCTAAGACTTACTTCGCAAAACCTACCAGAATGGTCTTATGATTTAAACATGTAGATAAACCCCGAGCTCAAGAAACATAGTTTTAACGCATCACATTAACACTAAAATGCTCAGCTGCATACTTCTGCCCTGTAAGCGACCTGAGATGCGAGGCTCTCTCCTAAGTTCCTACTCTCCTTCTATCTTGTGTTTCAGACAACCTGAAACAACATTCTGTCCGTGACTGTGCTTTCCTTTCCAAGCAGGTTAAACATCTACAACGAAAGCTAATGACTTAAACATACACAGACAATAACAGGTGCCTCCATACGCCACTTCTTTCAACACAGCAGAGTACATACACATGTCTGCTTTCTGTGTCAGCAATCCAGAGGATGGATTTTTTTTATTATTATTTCCCAAGATGTTTTCATTACAGAAGGATCATAACTTCACAATGAAGCAAATGGTTCTCATGCTTTCTGAAAATTGACAGCACACCTAGAATAAGTTAACGGCATAAAAATACTAAGTACTGAACCATGCATTTATATATCAGAAATGCAGAGTATCCGGTGCTCCACAAACGTATAAATACGGAATTCTGGTCCTCAAAAGCTTAGGGTCTAGCAGTGGTAAGATACGCACATTTGTAACCCTGTGTGGGTAAAGGAGAATATGCACCTAGCACAGGGTATGGAGCGAAAGGATACAAAATGTCAGAGCTTTAACAAGCGACAAAACAGGGAGGAATCTGACTGGACTGGGAGGTTAGGGATAGAGAGCTGGAGATGAGCCGTGGGAAGAGCTGGAGCTAGTAGGTGAGAGTCAGTTTGTCATCCCATGGATGACTTCAGGTGGTCACTGAAGGTATTCTGGAAACAACACAACGGACATTATATACTTGGAAAGACTAATCTGACATCCTGCACTCAGAATAGTCACGCATGAATACACCAGGAGACTAATAGCCCAGAAAAGGAGAGAGAAACAAGATGATGAACTTGGATTGGTGGGTGGAGGAAAGAAGTATATATATATATATATATGTGTGTCCCAAACCAAAACCAAATGAGCACACAAATATCTGTCCACACCACTTCTGGACTGCTCTGGGAAATATACAGCTGGGTACTCCATGCTTCTGTGGTTGGATGTTAATGCTTGCACTGCCTCATTTCAATTCAGGCTCTTCTGCCCTTGTCTATTTCTTCCAGTAAGAAACGACACCTCCCCATACTCAATCCCGATCCAGATGAGGCTAGCAGAGTGATGGACTCGAAGGACCGGGTACAACTAACTGCTGAAGACAAGCACATTATAACCAGTAGTAAGCCTTTGACTTTAAGATGAATCGAATGTGATCAATCAACACACCCGTTAGATCAATGACAGCTATGTACTCGAGTGCCACCTTTGATGACCTGGAAACAGGGAAACGGCCTGCTAAGATAACCTCACAGATTTAACCAGGAAACATTTACTGTTATTACAGTTCTTTCAGGTAAGTGATGTCAGTGTCACAGCCTACAAGCAGACCATCCTGACAGCTTCCACCACAACCCCATCCTACAGAGCCATCCCACGGCACACGCATGGTCTCTCTCCAGCAGGCTGCTGACCAGCCCTAATTCTTTACAAATGCTCCCTTACATCCGGCACCAGTCAGTCTCCTCAGAACGTCTCATGATGAACCCAAGCTCTGCAGGTCATAAGCTTCACAGCCTCAGGAAACTGATCACTGGGACCACAGATTTCTCAACAGTAAGCTGCAAAACCCCCTTTAAACTAAGGGAGAAGGGGGAAAACCCACCGAATTACAGCATGTTCTTGACTCCCCTCAGCTGAAGTCATCAGATGGGGGTCGGCGGCATTAGACAGGAGCACTCTAGAAAAGTAGCAGGTGAGTCTAGCAGGCAAGCAGGCCTGAGACGCCAAGCAGGGAGCTAAGATGGTGAGCGAGGAGGAGCAGGCACACAGCTGTGCTTACCGCCATTCCAATCCGCCACATTGCTGGAAGGCCATGGGGCACCAGGTTCCCTCCCACCTCGGGAGACCCAAGTTGCTGATTCTTCCCGCTTTTAAATTAGGGGACATAAAAGCCGGTCATTTTCTCATTCTTTCAGCTCTCTGCAAAATGAATTCATAAAACTCTCAGTAGGCTTAATAGCCAAATATACTATAACCAGTTTAAGTCCTTAATTAGAAGATGAATTTAAAGCAGTCACACCCATCATTAGAAGAGTGACAGCAACATACCAGAGTGCATATCTGATGTCTCACTCACCCACAACCCAGGAAAAAAATAATAATCTCAGAATTATAAAACAGAAAAAAAGGGCACTACAGCTAAAAAGCTAAAAGACAGGTCATCACACAGTCCAACCATTCAGGCAAGGCTTTATCTTTCCTATGGGAGGGAGGGTTTGAGAAGGGCTTTCTCTGTGTAGCCTTGGGTGTCATGGAATTAGCTCTGTAGACCAGGTTGGCCAAGAACTCAGAGATCTGCCTGGAGTGCTGGGATTAAAGGTGTGTGCTACCACCGCCCAGTTACATCACATTTTCTGCTTACCAGTGAGTCTCATGGCACGGTTTTACAGATTAAAAACAAAGTTTTGGAGGCCGGGGTAGTAGCACATATCTGCAATCCCGGCACTTGGGGGGTAGAGGCAAAAGGATCGGGGGCTCAAGGTCAGCAACAATTACACGGCAAGTTCAAGGCCGGCCTAGGTCTATGTCAAGACCAAACCAAACCAAATCAAAACAAACCAAACAGCAACACCATTCCCCGCAAAAGGCACCTCAGAAGCAGCTGTTGGTGCCAAGCATCTAAGAACCACAGTGATCCAATCCCAGAGTCTTATCACTGAGGGATCAGAAAGTCTATAAGTATATTTTAAAAACACTTTCATTTCCTTGTAGGGGGGGGCAGGAGTATAGACATTTTTATAAGCTAGCTGGAAGTTAGCAAGCCCCAGAAACCATCTCTCTGCTCCTCTTTGAACTGGGTGATAGGCATGGATGCCCAAGGCTGGGGATCCAAATTCTGCTCCTCGTGATTGAACAGTAAGCACTTTCAACCTGGAGCCAATTCTCCAGCTCTGAAAAGGTGGAGGAGCTGCCCGCACTGGCTTGTGTGGAGAATCTAGGTGATGCTCTTTATCTGTGGTAAGGGTACAGCGATGGGGAAAAGGCGGGGATCCCGTGCTATAAAACTCATAATGACAGCTGCCACTTTTTTTTTTTCTCACTTTTACACTTCCGCCACTGCTGCCATCTACACTGATAATTGAGCGAGGGAGCGAGCATCTCTCGGCATTCCTGCTCAGGCCCGCTCAGCTTCATGAAGGAAAGACAAGAGGCTTGCTTGGCGAGGCATTCAAGACAAGTCTCAGCTAAAACAAGATGAAGTTCAATTAATAAAAACTCCAGGTCAGAAACTGGGGTTCAATCTGAAGAACCGGAAAGCAAAACAGTCAGCTACTGGCTCTTACCTCGACCTCGGACTGAAATGGAGATACTGCCTCCTGGAATCTCAGAAGGAGACTATGTCTGAGAGCTGTCTCCCCTCATCTTATATTCCTTTCTAAGGCTGGGATTAAAGATGTGAACCATGGGGATTAAAGGCACACACCATCCAATTTCTTTGGCAACTGGTGTGGCTATTGGGCTTAAAGGTGTGTGTCATCGTGGCTACTGGGATTAAAGATGTGTGTTACCATAACCTGGTCTGTAAGGCTGACCGGTGGGGCTGTTTTACTCTCAGATCTTCAGGTAGTCTTTATTTATTAAAATACAATCTAAATGCCACTACAACAAGAGCCCATTTCCTTTGAGATATCATTAGGATTCCCAAGATTGGTAGTAGTACTTACATAAGCTCTGCTTCTAATTAAATACACCTACTTTACTTCTGAAGCACTCTTACAGAATATTCCATCCACCTACCAGGACATGCCATGCCGTAACTATTGGTAAAACCCAAACACACACATCACCTGTGTTGTATGCTGAACCCAAGAGGAGCGATTATCAGGAGCCTACACAAGGAGCAGGACAGACACGGGCACAGCTGCTCTCCAGCCCGGTACATGCTACACTAGCTAGGTCCATACCCACGTCACACTGGAATTTAGAATCCCTCTTCTTTTTTCTTATTTTCTTTTTGATTTTTTGAGACAGGGTTTCTCTATGTAACAGTCTGCTGTCCTGGAACTTGCTTTTTTGGAGACCAGGCTGGCCTCGAACTCACTGAGATCTTGGCCTCTGCCTCTCAAATGCTGGGATTAAAGATGTGTGCCAGCCGGGCGGTGGTGGCGCACGCCTTTAATCCCAGCACTCGGGAGGCAGAGGCAGGCGGATCTTTGTGAGTTCGAGACCAGCCTGGTCTACAAGAGCTAGTTCCAGGACAGGCTCCAAAGCCACAAAGAAACCCTGTCTCAAAAAACAAAAACAAAAACAAAAACAAACAAACAAACAAAAAACAAAAAAAGAGGAAAAAAAAACCCAACCAAAAAAAAAGAAAAAGAAAAAGAAAAAGAAGTGGGGGTAAGTATACAAGGATTACCAGACCACGAACAAACTCAACAGCAGTAAGCATTTGCAAAGGTTTAACTGTATGCAAAACAAAATCTCAGTACTCATACACAGAAACAGCCCGGCCATCTTAGTAGGCAGGGACTATAACGACCCTAAAGCTGAAGTAGAGAACGGTTTATGTGACCAGCATAAAAACCTGAAGTGACAAAGCCGGGGTCTAGCACTGGAACTCTTAATCTCTGCGAGAAAAAATTCTCACCCAGGGGTGGTGGCACACACCTTTAATGCCAGAGCACTGGGGAGGCAGGCGCAGGTGACATAAATTCTAAATAACATGAGAATTTCAATTGCTCAGTCACAATGTCCACAGGTCAAAGATTCAACAAGGGCAGCAGCTACTACATTGGATATAGGGTAGAGACATCTCAGTCTTGGGGGAAAATTCTACTGGACAGCCCAAACATCTGACAAACTTTTTCTGCAAAGGCAAAACAGTAAATAAAACACAGATGCTGCCAATTTTGGGGTGATTAGCCATGCATGCCCTTCTGTCTTCCATCCAATTGCCAAGGTAGCTCAAGTCACCATCAATCCTACCCAGCACCTTCACCAAGGGTGATGCTCCAAGCAAGTGGCTCAAGGGTAATAAAGCCTCATCTCTCTAGTCAGCAGCCCGGTGTGGTGGCACTCACCTTTAATCCCAGCACTCTGGGGACAAAGGTAGGAGGATCTTCTGGCCTACAGGGCCCACCCTATTCCAGAGAACTGGAGGTTCTACTTGGGCATCCCCCATAGCCTATGTTCCACTCCCCGCAACCAGCAGAGGAAACAATCCAGTTAGGATTATGCACCTGTAGAGAGGAAACCTACATGTTTCTCTCTTCTCATTTCATTGTCTTCCTCCTCCAAGGGCAAACAGAAGCCCTCTACGGCAGTGGTTCTTAACAACCGTGACACACAGATTTGGTGGACCCCTCTTCAGAGACTCAGTGACTCTGAGGTGTCCCCTGGGGTGTATACAGCAAAGGGGCACTATGGCGGTCTTTAATCCATACAATAATTCACACACTAAGTGAGGAAAGGGGCAGAATATTCCTCTTTGGTGGCTATAGTCTCCAAAACCAGAGAGAATGCTGCCACTTAACTTGAGAAGCCCCAAGAAAGGTCCACAATTTACAAAGCAGTAAGGGTGAACCCGAGGCTTCGAATTAGTCAGGAAAGGGTTTGAAAGAGGGAAGTCTAGGCACCATAGCAGTGATTCAGGGGAGAAATCTGAAGAGGCTGTAGGGGAGGGGGTGCTCATCAGAGCAGGGCTGACAGGATTATAAAGGGGGAGTCCCTGGATGGCCTTACACAGTGCAGGCTGAGTAGCCCAAGAACAATCATCTCCTCCGATAGAGGCTGAGAACCTGAGAGCCGCCCTGTCCCTGGGTTGGATGCTGCATCTTCAGCAATTCTAACCCTGTGCTGGGAAACTCCTCTGTGGGAGATGAATAAAGGCGGCGAAGGATGCCAGTTGCAGCCATGCAGGGATGAGCCAGGAGACCCCGCCCATCCTTGTCTGTCTCTTAGTTGATTCCAGATCCAATCAAGTTCAGGCTCAAGGCTGCCCACTGCTGGGGTCCACCTGCTCTACCCCAGCACTCCTGTTCCTGGGACCCAGAGGCACCCAGAGGCAACACCAAGAACCTTTCAGGCTCTTACCTTTAATCACAGTGTTTCCTTCTGTTGTGAACGGATTCAACTGGATTGTTATCTTCGACCTTCAACAAATCCCTCAACAATTTTACTGCCTCAGTTCCATCACAAAAAAGCACAGTTTAGATGCAAAGCAAATGAATTCAGGTTCGCAAACACTCAAAGGCACTGCTTGGCATGGAGTGAATGTTACATGTTTGTTAAATAAACAAAAACGCCATTAACATTTCATAAGCACCCCCATGGATCCGAGGAGAGGTGAGTCGAGATGGAGGTTAAATACCAGGCTAAATATGTCCAAGTGTCTTCCTGACATTCTCCATGTCACTGCCCTGTCTCCTGGTCCTACTTCATTTTCTTATTAACATTACTGGGCATCTAATTAATATCCAAAGGATGCACGAAGCATAATTAATAACAACTCAGGATGATATTGGGGTCCAGCCTGAAGGTCAGAAAAGCAAACCAGCCAACCACTGGCTCTTACCTCAACCTCAGTCTGAAATGCCGATCTTGCCTCAAGAAATCTCTGATTGAGACTGTCTGAGAGCTGTTTCCTCCCGTTTTATATACTTCTCTAGGACTGGGATTAAAGGTGTGCACCACCCGGTTTCTATGGCAAACTAGTGTGTCTACTGGGATTAAAGGTGTGTGCTATTGCAGCCTGGTCTGTAAGGCTGGCCAGTGTGGCTGTTTTACTCTCTAAACTTCAGGCAAGCTTTATTTATTAAAATATAAATGAAATTATCACTACAGATTCAAGTTTCTTAGGCTCAGTCACTACATGGCCTTTGTGGGACTGACTTCACGGCAACAGCGTCTCTGTTTCTACATCAGTGCCCGATGTTTAGTGGGCTTATGATGTGGATTATGAAGTAGGTGGTGGCGGCACACGCTTTTAATCCCTCAGGAGGCAGAGGCAGGCAGAACTCTGAGTTTGAGGCCAGCCTGGTCTACAGTAAGAGTTCCAGGACAGCCAGGGTATGTGCTAAGACCCTGTCTCAAAAAAAAAAAAAAAAAAAAAGAAAAAGAAAAAAAAGAAAAGAAAAGAAAGAGAAATGAATTATGAATGAGTGAAGGACTCATGGCTCCCTTTTATAACATCTGTAAAGACCAGGTAATAAAATATTTTATGGCCTCTCACTTTTCAATAATATGCATATTTAAACACTTGTAATCTAGTATACTCCCATATTAAAAAAAAAAATCAAAGGGCATCTCCAAAACTGGCATATTCCGAATCACGCCCAAAGAGTCCAACTAACTACTTGACCTATATAAAACTAGATTATAGCTTCATTTACATATTTTCTTTGTCCTGAAGATTTTTTGCTTTTTGAGACAAGGTTTCTCTGTGTAAGAGCCCTGGCTGTCCTGGTACTAGTTCTGTAGACCAAGCTGGTCTTGAAATTAGAGATCCACCACCTGCCTGCCTCTCCCTCCTGAGTGCGGAAATAGGGGTGTGTGCCGCCACCGTCCACGGAGAATAGTCCTGAGAGGCATGGATGGGGTGGAGATTTACCCCTCTTTTTAATGTGAAAGTAGGCAGCAGGGGTTGCCTTACCCACACATCCTGATCGGATGGAAATCGGGTGTATTTCACCAGGTCTGATGAACAGGTGAGGCCCAAGGATTCGGAGTCTGTGTGAGCAGGTGTTGGGATGAGCAGAGGAGACACCGGGGAGGCTCGGGCAGCAGAGGCCTGGTAGAGCCAAACTAAATGGCTGTATCCACAGACATTCTCATCAACCAAGGCAGCCAGACTCTTCTACCAATCTCATCCACCCCCACAATGAAATGCCCGTGGGTTACTGTAGAAGGCACTTTTCACGTTTTATCTATGAACAGGACTCTGCCTACAATCACTCTCAACACCTTCAATTCACACTATTGCACACAGAGGAGACTGGCAATCTTTTCAGACACACAGGGGAAGGGAGAGGCCAAAGGGCAAAGACTCCGATCTTTACTGAGCTGTGGGTTTTTTGCTTTTATTAAAGGACTATAAAGTCAATTAACAAGCAACACATCCTCCTGGCTCCCGTCACAGGACACATCCACACTACACCTCTCAGTACATACACGTAAATACTTTCCAGACTGGCAAGGTCGCTCAGGGGGTAGAGGCGCTTCAGAACCCACGTGCTGCAAGGAGAGAGCCCCTTCCTAGGTTGACTTCTGGCCTACACATTCCTACTACCGCGTGCACATATACACAATAGATAAATTAATGAAAGACATTTTTCAAGTACAAAATAGCTCCTCTGCTTCTGAATCAGGGGTCAACAGTGACAGATTTCACACCGGAAGAAAACTGGCCCTTCCTCGTTAGTGATGGGCTTGGCTTCGTGGAAGTGAAATTTAGTCATTAAACAAATTGCCACAGACATACTGATGGTAAGTGCCCTGTAAGGACTGAGCGAGCCCCAAGTGAACCAAACCAAAGCTGGATTCTACTTGTCTCCCTAAGAAGCAGGATGCTTCAACACTCAAGATGAGCCTCTTGTGACTTCTTGTTTCCATGGTGATAAATAACATTGGCTTTTACGTGTGGTCTGGCTTACATCTATGAACAAGCATTTCCTGATGAATGGCAATTCCCACAAGATAGAACTGCCCAAATATTTTAGGCAGATGATGAGAAAAAAACATTCTACACAGAAAAAATGAATAACTGGTTAGGTCACCGAGCAGGAACAAGCTGACGCTTCGAACCTAAAGTTCATTTTCGCGAAGGAAGCTTCTCTGCTGACAGTTTAGTATTTCTATAAGAACTACACTCAGGAAAAGAATCGAGGTATGGGGAGAATGTACGTACGTATTTCTGCATTAACACTCAGACCAGGCACGGTAGCCACAACTTTAATCCCAGCAGGGAGGCAAAAGCCACAAGAGCTCTGTAAGTTCCAGGCCAGCCAGGACTACATAGTAAGACCCTGCCCCAAAAAACAAAGGAAGAGAAGAGAAAGAGGAAAAAGAAGATGATGATGACTCAGGTTTTATGAACAAACTTAACAGGATTATACATCTGGGGATTTTGAGGACTGTGCTAAGATTTTTATTCAATTGCTTAAATCATGGGAACTTTAAATCATGTGTTATGGCCAGGGCATATTTCACATTTTAATTCTTCAGCTATAAGTTGCAGTTTTTCAGAAAGCCTTACTTATAAACAGGGGACAACTAAGCATTAGGTTCTGTGTCACAGCCTTCTTCATGGGAAGGCTGGTGGTCTCAGAGAGGTTGATATCCCTGGTCCCAGCCTCAGGACCGGGCAGGAGCGTATGACGGCAGCATTCCACGGATGCTGTTTCCAGGACACGTTTGGAAGCTACCCACACTGTCTGTCCATCGTGGACACACGCATGGAGCCTGGTGCAAAGAAGACCAACACTGGCAGGGAGCCATGAACTTCAAACGCAACTTGACCGCACCACTTCCATATGGCTTTTCCACTTGGTAGTTGTTTGGTGTTTCATATCCAAGGCACTTGGTCATGAGCTACCCAAGCGACATGTATATAATCATCTATGAAACAGTTTCCCCTTCCACCCTTTTCCCACGAGGCAAAGACGCAGAACCTGAGTCTGAACCCCTTCTCTGTAAGCAAACTGAACAGTTCTGTGGGGCTGTGGCATTTGAAGGGAGCGGTGAGGATTTTCCAGGAAGGACAGGTTGAGATAGCATCTTCATGTTCCTTGAGTCTCAGCCCTGCCTACAAGAGCCTGTACACACTGTTTCTAAGAAAGCTTCAGCACAGCTGCCTTTGATGAGAACAAGACAACCGCTCACAGTCTGGAGAGAATGAGGAAATCTTCTGGGCTGGTAGTCCAAAAATCAGTCTGTTTAAAATAATCTTTTTATTCTTCATGGGTCATGAGCGTTCCCTTCCACAATTCCCAATATTCCACCCCAAGTGAACTGGACATAAATCTGCTCCCAAACATATGGAAAAGAGACTAAAATAGATTGAAATTATTTAAAAGTAGTCACAGAAGTTTTGTACACACCTTACTAAATGCTACCTACATGGCCCAGTACAGAAGGCTTAGGCTACAAGGCTTAAGTCTGCATATGCAGGGTCACTGACAGGCGGGAAAGGGGCAAAATGGGAAGACGTACCAAAAAGCACAACCTCCTACAAAACTCAAACCTTTGTCAACTTTCACTTCATGGGAATGAAATTGTATTGACCAAACAAAGCCCACAGGAAAGACCAACAGGTCAATGCAGATATATACTGGACATATCTCTGACATTTCTTTATCCTCAGGGACATTACCTTGAAGATGTGAATACAGGAACAGACATTGGAGAATGCAGGGCTAGTGATGAAGAAGACACGTGACAAAGATGCTCTGGGTTGGGGCATCCACATCCACAGATGGAGTCCCAGGAAGAGGAAAGTGACTGCCAGGAAGGCATACGGATCCCCAGCACCAATGTCAACAAGGCAGTGCTGTGCGCAGACAGAAGGGTGGACAGGAAGATGCTTGGAGCTTGTCAGCCAGTCACTATGGCCAAAAGCAGGGACTTCAGTGAGACCCTGTCTTAAAAATAAGGTAGAAAAGCAAAGAGAAGGAGGCTCCTAGCATCAGCCTTTAGCCTTTGTGCGCTCTCTCTCTCGCTCTCGCCTTCATGCTCTCTCTCTCTCTCTCTCTCTCTCTCACACACACACACACGCACACGCACACACACACACACTCACATGTAAACACACACACAGCCAACAACACACAAAAGTCAATGAATTAAAGTCTAAAACAAACAGTAAAGGGGCCAGACCTGGTTAGAGGCAGGCAGAGATCTGTTAGTTCGAGGCCAGCTAGCCAGGGTTTTGTACAGTGAGAACCTGACAGAAGAAAGAGAGAGGGAGAGAGGGAGGGAGGAATGAAAACACCAGGAGTCAAACATGTCAGCAGCTCACTGACAGCCCGTCCTCCCCGATACACATGGCGACTTTAGATTTCATGTCTCAGCAGTGAGCAGTATAGCCTGGAAGGATTATGCAGCATCTCAAAGGACAGCGGGCAGGACAGGCTAAGTTCCACTCCCAGACCAGGAGCACAGGAGGGAAGTGCCACCAAGTGAGCACGTTCTGAATGAGCACTCATGGCTGGGACCGCATTTGCAGCTGTTATACCGTGGCCCTTGTACCAACAGAATTCATGTTTCATGTGGGGACAGAGCACACTCTCAGACAAGTGGTGTCTCAATGTATAATGCATAGATTTCAAACTCTGCAAGAGATTCCTGATGCTATGGAGATCAATTGTGCACCCCAGTATGTCAGCAAGAGCGTGTCAGCTCCAACGCCAAGCAAGGCAAAAAGCAAAACCGAAGAGGCAAAAACCAGAGTATGAAATCAAACAGACCAAAACGATGGCAGAAAAAGCCTTAAAAAACACTTCCTGGAATGTTCAGTGGAATTTTTCCATAGGAAAGAGACATGGTATTGAAGTACTTTTCAAAGTTGTATTTGTTTATTTTATGTATATGGGTGATTTGCCCACATCCATGTCTACATGTATCACATGGGTGTTGGCACTCTGGGAGGTCAGAGAAGGCACTGGATCCCCTGGGACTGGAGTCACAGACACTGCCAGCCATCACGTGGTATAGGGACGCAGCCTCCGAGCAGAGCCTCCATCTCTCTCCATCCTGATGGCAGATACATGTGACCAGCCACCTCAGGGTCCTATCACCAAGCCTCCCACAGCATATCTCTTCTCAAGCTACAGACCAAGCTACTCTCTCTCCAAGCCACTTTTGGCAAGTATTTCGTGGCAACAACAGGAAAAGAGATTAGCATACACAGGTAAAAATGTATAAAAAGTGTCAACATTTTGGACTGGAAATCACTTAACCCAAAAAACTACTGTCATCAGAAATGTAAGAGTAATTATGCCCTCCGTAAATTGAACTAAATACAAACATTAAGTTCATATGCTTTGCAGTCTGGTAAATTTTAAGCTTTGAAACACACACATGCACACACAGAAGTATACATAGAGAGAAAGTAGTAAGGCAGTATTCTTCTCGGTATTCGAATCACTAAAGACCACCACAGTTGGGATACAGTGCCACATGCCAATAATTGCAGTTCTTGGGAGGCGGAGGCAGGAGGATCAAGAGCCCAAAGTCATCCTAAGATGTACAGCAAGTCTGATGACAGTGTAAGCAACTTAAAAAAGAAAAAAGAAAGAAAAAGAAAACAAACCTGAAAATCTGAAACCTAACAAAGACTGCTCATACAGGCACTTAGCTAGAAAAGTGCTTCTGTGTTTTCAATTAATGATTAATGAAGGTCCAGACACCAGCTAAACCCCAGGTAATCATCTACTTACTTTCTTCAACAAAGCACAGAAGACAAACTCTGTCCCATGATATTGCCCAGGAGCCTGGGACACTTAACCCTAGATAGACATGAGATAATTTCACTCTGTAAACATAAGACATCTGCAGGGAAAGGCCAAAGATAGTCATCACACCAAATGCTTGGGGGTCCAGGCTCCCAGGGAAGGCTAATGAACTTGCCCTTCACTAGCGCCCAGCTGTAAACAGCTTACATAACTCTGAGACCTGCAGCCATGAATCTAACAGCACAGGAAGCAGCTTCATCGGGCCTTCTGTGATAGAGCCCTAAGCTTTTCAGCCCAGAAGCAGCTTCCTAAGTACAATTAAAGCTGCCTTCAATGTCTGGGATGAAGGTCTAGAATGTTCTATAGAAAGTACTCAGTTTTAAATGTTCCAAGAATAAAATGCCCAGACAACTACTAGTTTCCTTAAAAACTACCAAGGTGAACAATATGCTTATGATCTGAATTAAGAGTGGTACCTTGACCTGGGCTGCCTCCTGTTCTGACATGGTCCATTTTGCTTACAATAAAGTTAAGTAGTGAGAATCTCACGGCCAAGGTTAGGACCAGACATGATCTGGATACCCAAGCTGAGCCCCTTGGGCATAAGGGGGACGATGTGTAAAATGACTCTCGTTGCCTGAGAGAATGCTTTTGTGTTTCCCTTCTACATATACCTAAAAGGAAACTTGTCAAAAAACAAAGAAAACTGTAGTAAAATCACTCATGGTTTAACGTCACCTCTTTCCTGACTTTGAAAACTACCTGAGGCCAGCAGACACTTCAGTGTCTATTAATTTTCAAGAAAGCTTCAAGGAATGCAAATGCAAGGAGATGTACCCCCCAAATGAAGCAGTGATGGTGAAGAGCCAAGCTCGGAAGCCTACCACAGGCTTCCGTGAGAACTATGGTATCTCCTCTCCAGCCCTGCAACTCCAAGACCACATCTTCTAGGTCACCCAGTTACTGAGGATCTTTCCTCATGGTTCTCTCCTACCCACCGCCTAGATCTAGGCTTTAACTCAAAGCAAGCTCCTTGTCACCCACCTCCATCCACCCCCATCCAACCGCCACGTGCCACACGTTGTACTTCGTTAGAGAAGAAGAAAATCTAATCATGGCTCGAAAACCTCTGCTGAGTCTAGGAGTAAGTCCAACTTTCCAAGGCGTGGGCAAGAGTGTCACCATGACTTCCGGGCCAGTCACATAGCCTTGGAGGTCCCTGCCATAGCCACTGACAGACAGCACTTCCGTAAGCAGGCCATGGTGGTACCTACAAAGACACACACACACAGCACAGCATCAATATGAAGACCCATTTCTTTCTCTAACAACTCAATCCCCAATGCAAAGACGAGGCAGGGCAGAAGAAATGTGTATTGAGTCCGATGGCTCAACATGCTAGGAGCCCAGAGGCTCAAATGCTGCAGCAATGGAGCACATGATCCTGGGTAAACTATTCAGAGTGCTTAGACTCCATGTCTCTTCCAGGAATATGGTTATAACACAGGAACAGCTTCTTTGTATTATTACTTAGTGCCAATTAAATAGCCATGCAAATCGCTTAGCACCAGGCACAGTGCTTGACCAGAATGAGACAATTAGGTCCTAGTTACTATTACAGCGATCAATATGGAAGAGGAGGTGGAAAGATTGTAAGAACCGGAGATGGTAGGCGATTCCAAGGACACTGTTTTCTAGACACAACAGGACTGGTCCATATATGAATTCAGAGATGGTAGCAGCACACACAAGACCTGCACAGGTCCAAGTCAGATGGAGTACTGGCATTGAGAGGGTCAAGCGGACATAGGATCCCATCCCTCTTGATACCTGCTGGCAAAGGTAAAATAAGTTTTCTCCAACAGAGGGTCAGTAGGTATAACAACCATACCCAGGGCTACGATGAAGTTGGCTCTTAAGGGTGAGATTATCAAACTGCTTCTACTTAACTCGTGGCTAGCTGATGGCAACATATGGTATCTGTGCAGTGGCCTTTACCTCTTCTTCCAATTTATTTTATTTTATTTTAGTTTTTAGTTTTTTAAGACAGGGTTTCTCTGTGTGTAGCCCTGGAGGTCCTGGAACTAGCTCTGTAGACCAGGCTGGTGGAGAAATCACAGAGATCCACCTTCCTCTGCCTCCCGAGTGCTGGGGTTAAAGGTGTGTGCCGCCATCACCCAGCTCCATCTTCCAATTCTTACAAACTGACTCAGAGTTTATCTCCTGCAAGAATCCACAGAGGGCTTCTTTATCAAATTAAACTGTAGTTCTGAGATTCCAGGAAAATTTGAATTCAAGAAGAAAAAATAAATTTTAACTAAATTTGTCTCCATGTGAATAGATGCTTTGCCACTTCAGCTGTCAGAGAAATACAAACCAAACCCCACAGTGGGGCACCATTTCATACCTGCAGATGTGGCTCTATAGTCAAAAAGCATTGGCAAGAATGAATGAAACCAAAAGATCTGACCTACCAATCATATCCCCAGGACACACCGAGAAAGGTGAAAACCACATTGCCTCAAAACTTGTTCATATGGTATCACAGGCACCAGACCGAACAGGAAATGTCCATGAACACATGTTAACCAGTCACTATGGACAAAACGTGACATATCTAGTTTCAGTTTTACACAATGAAACAACCCAAAGAGCTATTCTACAACAATCTGGATTACTGGGCACTACTGAATTGTACACTGTGAGACACCACACATTTATACAATGGAAGGCTCTACGGTAATGAAGCAGCAATGTACTGAGCCGGGCGGGCATGGATGAACCATAAGAATGCCATGTTCAGTGAACAAAGTTAGGCAGGGATCTTAGAACACAGTCTATGTACTTTTAATATCCATAATTGGCAAATTGACAAAGACTGATTTTTGACAGCGGCCAATGGGGTTGACAGGGAAGAATAATTTCCAATGAGTAGTCTCCTTTTAAGTGACAAATATCTAAAAATATGACGATGACTACAAACCCCATATATGCACTGAATGGCACTGGACTGTACATTCAATGGCCAATAGATTGGTCGAGAACTATCAATTCATGCATATAAAAAATAACCTTATGTGACTGCTTGCTGTAGACCTACAGGTTAAAGTCGTGGCTGTGTTTAGGCTGACGACGTACCTTCAACTGAGACTGACATCAGTACCAATTACTCTTGCCATGTTCACTGCCTCCCCAACTGGCTTTGATTACTCTGTCGGGAGTCCCCTCCTTCACCAGGTGTTTCCTGGCTACTGTGGGAGACCAGCTGTAGGGTTAGAGATACCCACAGAGAATTATGTGGTCTTAGTGAGCCCAGGAAGCCAAGCTTCGCCATTTCTCTTCCTAAGAGGGTCTTTGTAAATCACAGGGATGGCCAAGGCTGAAGAACAGAGAAGAAACACAGAAAACAGAACATTTCCAGGGACACAAGGATCTGGCTGTTCTGAGTGCTGGCACCGAGTGTTCTCGAGCAGGGACTAAGGGTTCGCTAAAAGACTCATTTAGTTATCACTGGTGTATTATTTCTATGTGTCTGTGTATGCTATGTGTACCATGTGTCATATGGGTATATGTGTACATGTGTGGTGGTCTGAATAATAATGACCCTCACAGGCTCACATTTGAATGCTTCGTCACTATTTGAGAAGAATTAGGACATGTGGCTTTGCTGGAGCAAGTATGTCACTGAGGGTGGGGGGCTTTGAGGTTTCAAAACCTCACAGTGGCTCCAGTGTTGACCTCTTTGCCATGATGGTCATGGACTGAACCTCCAATATTTAAGTGCTTTCCTTCATAAGCGCTGCCTTGGGTCTGGTGTCTCTTCACAGCCACAGCACAGTGGCTAGGGCACCACGTAAGTGCAGGTGTCCAGGGGGGTCCCCCGGAACTGGATTCTCAGGAGGCCGGGAGCCACCTGATGTAGGTGCTGGGAACCCTGGTCCTCAGCAAGCAGCCTTTCAGACTACAGCGTGATTCAAATTTATGAAAACAAGGATTCTCGATAGTTCTAGCACCAAGGTCAAAGAACTCATCCGTGCCAAGTGTATACTAGAGACCAAGGCAACAACTTTATCCTTCAAAAAACAGTAATAATCAACATGGGTGACCTCGCTTGGCAAAGTGCACTTGTCACATGAACATTTGCTTCAATCTTAATGGCTTAAATTCCAATTGTTTTTAAATGCATTAATATCTCATTTATTCTTTTTTATTACATTTACTTATTCTGTGTGTATGTGCGTGCATGGCCTGCCTACCTGACTGCCTCAATATGGGTGATCTAGAAGTCAGAGGACAGCTTACAGTAGTAGGCTCTCCGCTTTCATGATGTGGAAACACTCCCAACACACGCAGGCATGTACACACACACAGGCTCACACAGATGTACACACAGGCACACACACACAGGTACACACGGACACATGCATGTGCGTGCACACACACGAAGGCATACACAGGCATGCACATACACATAGAGGTACATACGGGTACACACACAGGCACACATACACACAGAGGTTTGGGCAGACTTGAGTAGACTCAAATTCATTGCAGGTGGGATTTAAATGAGTAGGAACTATGACAGGAAACATCTTCTGTGCAGGAAGAACTACAGATCCCTGTAAACCGAAGACCACCTGTACTCAAAGACTGCTTTGTACAAATGGTTTGTGAGGGGAAAAAGTATTTTTGTTTTCCTTGCAATTTCATACCTCTGCAGCTATTATGAAAAGGGGCTTTAAAAATCCGAAATTCTATTGACTTGCATAATCACACCCAGAGGCGGCAATATTCAAAACAAGTCTGTATTCAAAGTCCTGGTTCAAAGACAAAAAACAGAGAACAGAAGGATCTTTTGATCCTCATTTATTGACATGCGGCTCCAACCAAAACCAGGCTTTCCTTCTGACCTTTCTCTCCTGGGACAATGGGAAGGAAGAGGCTCTGTCTCCCACTTTAGACCCTGAAAACACAGAATAAATACCAAACAAGCTGGGGAGTTCAAGGAGCCATGCACCTGGCAGACTTGAACCCTGCATAAAACCTCTCCATGCAAACTGACAGTTTTCTAAGAACAAACAACCCTGGGGAATCTTTTCCCATGACCCACTCCCTCAAGAACATTTTTAATATTTCAAAAAATGCGCAAAAAAAACTGGAACAAAGCAATTTTAAAAATCTCAAAGGGTCGGAGCCAACTGGGATTAGTTTAAGAATGCATTATACTTGAGCCTGGCGGTGGTGGCGCATGCCTTTAATCCCAGCACTCGGGAGGCAGAGGCAGGCGGATCTTTGTGAGTTCGAGACCAGCCTGGTCTACAAGAGCTAGTTCCAGCGCAGGCTCCAAAGCCACAGAGAAACCCTGTCTCAAAAAAACAAAAAAAAAAAAAACAAAAACAAAAAAAAAGAATGCATCATACTTGAAAGACACCAAGGCTTTCTTTATAAACATGGCATCTTCACACCAGAGAGCAGAGGGAGATTCAAGTCTGGCCTGGTCTGTAACAGAAACATCTCAAATAAACAGCCTTAGTCTTTGTGAGCTAAAAGCATGAAGAAGAGAAGGTAAAGCAGGGCCATTTTCAAAACTATTGAAGCAGGTGTTAGGACTGAGTTAGGCAAACAGGCAAGAGTGCCCGAGGCCATTCCCCCAGCCCACTTCCACACAGCTCAACCACCAATCATCCACTGCACCACTGGGTGCTCCAGAGACACAGGCAGGAAGTCTATGCACACAGAGAGCACCTGGTCTACTTCATCGAGAAACAGGCTGGTGCTCCTGTTTTGCACAGAGTGAAGGAGCATGAGGAAAGACGGGAAGCCGCCCCAGGAAACAGCAGGGAAGTGATGCAGAGACTGGACTCCACCCCGAATCCACTGAAGACAAGCCTGCAACTGCTTCCTCTATTTGCTATATTTTCATCAGATGAAGATTTACTATTTTACCGTAGCAAAGAACCAGATGAAAGTTCCTATTTTTAAACAGCCAACTTTTTGTAAAAAACAAATAGGAACAAGATCTCAACTATATAACCCATGAAATCATAGGCAAAACCAGCTTATCCAGTGGAAGGCAAGAGCAGAATGGGTGGCTCAAAAGATCTTCAAGCCCACACAAGGTAGGCAGTAAGGGCACAGAGACTAGAAAGAGGAGCAGAAGTTACAGCCAAGCTCAAGCTCTGGAGCTCTCTTGGGAGGCCTTCAGTTTGCAAGCCTATCCTCCGCAGCAAGTTGCTACAGTGTACACGTTTGTTTTTCTTCTTACACAGCTTCAGAAACTGTGAGTCCACCCCATTATGAGGTCACATAAGTCAATGCAGGGGCCATAAGAAATCTGGCATAACCAATGACAGAAAATTAATTAAGAATAAAAAATGCGATGAATCCAGGGTACTTCAGGCTGTGACCTCGCTGGAGCCTTGGCTCTGAAAAACAACATACACATTTCGGACTGCATTTGTAGTTCGTCTGCTGTAACACCACGCAGTATCAACAAATCCTCATAGACTATCATGTCATGAACTATGGAGCTCCCACTGCGCATACACGAAGTTGTCTGCCCTTACAAGAACAATGGCCTAATCACGGACAACAGCTGAGGCTCCTAATATTTTCCACCAGTCCTCTGCACCTAAGTATGGCCTCTGTCTATCTTTGAATCTTGCTGTGTTAGAATGTTTGGTTTTTAAAATTGCTATTTGAGTTGCTTGCTTTAGTTCAGCAAAAACTGTTACATGAGTTTCTGTTTGGGATTAGGACAGAATTTCCAGCAATTTTTTGAAATGTCCTTGAGCACACTTCCACCTCTTTGGGCTACATATTCATGAGAAATGAATATCAATCTCAAAATAGTAATAGATTCTGAAAAACAATCAAGGAGCGGGGTGGAGAAGGAGAAACTGCAGAGCCACAAAGTCGTGCAGAAGGAATAACTGTATGGCGCTTTACAAATACGTGAGAGTCACATGTAATCTTATCCCTCATTTAAAGAGGAACTAATACTAAAAATCAACCTTACTTTCTGACAGAGACACAGCCAGGGCCAGAGCGGTGCTTTTCCGGGCTGTTCCGGCACAAAGCTTGTGACAGTCAGTGATATGGCACGGAGTCCCATGTGGACACCCTTCCTCCAGAAGTCTCGATGTTCTCCACTCCCCAGGCAGGGTACACCTTCCTGGAGGAGGACATCGCAGGCGCACCTGCCTGACGCTGCACCTGTATGGGCAGTTCACCTAGCGATGACACTCAACTCAGAACTGCTGGGCTCCATCCTGAAGCAGGAATGAAACCCGGGCATTTTGAAGCTGTAAAATGTTCTGCTCTACCAAACACAAGAAACGACCTATGAATTAACACTGAAAATGGAAAAGAGCTTTAATCTGGAAAATATCTACAATAGGTTATTTTATGAGGTTTATTTATGGGTGTGAATAGAGGTTTGTAGTGAGTCCATTAAAGGCTACAGTGGTGAATGAGCCCTTTCTTCAGCTTAGAATCTAGACTCCGCTTTTCATAATTATAACTATTGTAGTGTCCGGAGTTCACACTGGGCATCTGTGGAACACAGACCACACGATCTCTTCCTTCGAGGAGCGAAAGATTGGACCAGGCAGGAAAGCACAGAGAAATGACGGATGAAAGTGAAGCAGAAATTAGCACCTAAGAGCAGTCGGCCATTAAAGCATTACGCTTCACATACACTAGAGCAAAGGTAACCTGTCACGCAGCTGCTTTTGGGGGTGAGGGCTCGGCTGCAGATTGTCCTCCCCTGCATTCAACACCACCACAGGTCATTTCCCCTCCGTCTCACGCCATTAGACCCAGTCTGGTTCTCACTCGGATTTTCCCCTCTGCAAACAACAGAGGGGAGAAAGCAAGGGCAGCAAGGCTCCATGACCCCATGGGTAAGGCAGGGGCAGTCCCCAGAACCAGTGTCTGCGAATGTGACCCTCAAAAATGAGTATGAAGTCAAATTCAAAGTGTGATAGAAGTTTTATTACAAATGACAAAAACTCATTAACATTTCAATAGTCTCTTAAAGTACCCCAGGAATTCACTCACTTGCAAAATATCTCCTATAAAAAAAAGTATCATAAGAAATGTTATGTTCTGTTCATAATCCCTTAAATAGCAGTTACTCACATATGTGAGCCCATGCATAGCTGTGGTGCATGCTGGTCATACAGGAGCCTCAAAAACAGTTAACAGTAACAATCAACAGAGTCACCATTTCTCTCTGCAGTAAGCCATGCTATTTTTCCTAAACCTGGATTTGCTTTATATCAGAAACCCAAATTAATTCAGAAAATACAGTTAGCAATATCACAGTAACAGCAATCGCAATTTCCTCAAACACGTCCTGGTGGCCAGAGAGGCTCACCTCCGTGATCACTACGCCCACACCTTTCACGAGTGATCCCCCACATCTGACTCGCTCACCGGGCTCATGCCAGCAAAACCACCAGCAGCATGTTTATAAACAAAACTGAACAGTTCCAGGTTTTACTGAAAAGCTATGTTTTAAGGTAGCTTGGGAACGTTCTTACTCCGCTCATTATTTTTTCAAAAGAAAGAGGCACAGAGCAGTTCTGTGCAGGGAAAACCCAGGAGTGAGTCAGTGAGCTCGGCTAAGAAACCTTCTTCTAGTGCCCTGGAGCGAGTGGACTGACTCCCAAGTCATGCTGACGGCTCACTCTCGCTCTACAGACGGAGAAGGAACAGGACGGGAAGTGATAAACAAAAACCAACCATCTCTGTCTTCTTCCTGCCCAGGAGGAGGAGGTGATGTGAGGCTGTATGCTCATCCCTAACTCCAAACAGGCAGGGAGCACACTGAGAGCCAAGGGGCTCCCTCGCAGGTGGCTGCGCCGTGGTTCACCTCTTCTCTTCAAAATGAAAAAAACTGGGTTCATTTTGATAATAAATGTAACAGCTGATTATTTTTAAAATTCAGATAATACAGAAAGCTGTATTTTTTAAAAAAGCAAAAATCATCTCTAGGGCTAGAGAAATGACTCAGCTCTTCAGCTCTTGCCAAGGAACAGAGTTCAGTTCCCAGCACCCATTCTGGGCAGCTCACAGGTACTGCAACTTCAGCTCGTGGGGTTCCAACATCTCTGGCCTCCTAGGGCTCCAACACTCACATGCACACACACAGATATACACACATAATTACAAATAAATCTTTCTAAAAACCGTCTATATAACCATCACTGAGCAACAACTACTCTTAAGGTATTCGTGGACAGGCCTTCCGAACTTTATTCTATGCATCTCACAAATGTAACCATCTTTCCCTTTAAAACGCAGATGCTGGTGGCCAGCAAGATGGTTCATCGGGGAACAGACTCGTTGTTTAAGCCTGATGACCCGAGTTTGATTCCCAGAACCTGTGTGGAGGTGTGGGAGGAGAATGACTCCACAGGATTAACCCCTGAACCTCACACATGCGCCATGACATCCATGAGTGATGTGCACGCACGTGCACACACAGAATGAATGTATCCCTGTAAGAATCAACATTCACACATGGGTATGGCCGTGTCAAAGACCCTAAAGCCTCAAACCTACGGGAACAAAGTCTTCCCTCAGTTAGGAACCGCGAAATTGCAAGACCTTGGTCCAACCATGGATGCTGACAGTGCCTACAGAATACATCAACCACAGCTTCCTCAATATGGCTCCTCGCAGAGACCCTACTGAGATGAGCTAACCCAATCCTCTGTCATCTTATTTAATAAAATTGCTGAGTTTCCAGGCTGCTGGTATGTCTCCACCAGAATGCATGGTCCACCGGATCCCAGCTTTTCTGTATGAGTCCATTCTTTCTTCATTTCCCTCGCCCCAGTCAGGTCAATCCTAAGCTGGGCATGTCACTAATAACAATGACAGTAAAAGTGAGGTGGGGGGGTCAGCCATAAACTCTAAGGCAACCATTAAACACTTTTTTACTTCATTTATTTAGTTTATGCATGAGTGCTCTATCTACACATATCTGCAGGCCAGAAGAGGGCATCGGACGCCATTACAGATGGCTGTGAGCCGCCATGTAGTTGCTGGGAATTGAACTCAGGACCTCTAGAAGAGCAGACAGTGCTCTTAACACCACAACCAAGGCAACTCTTGTTAAAAAAAAAAAAAAAGCATTTAATTAGTGGCTTGCTTGTCCTTTCAGACTCCATTACCATCACGGCAGGGAGCATGGGAGCAGGCACAGTGCTGAAGACACACTGACAGCTGCATTCTGGCCCATAAGAAAGACAGACACGGAGAGAGGAAAGAAAGGAAAGAGGGAGAGGGAGAGAAGGAGGGAGGGAGGAGAAGTGGGAGGGAGAGAATGAAGGAGCAAGGGAGGGAGGGACTATGCCTAGCATGGGCTTTTGAAACCTCAAAGCCCACCCCTAGTGACATACTTCTCCCAACAAGGCCACACCCCCTAATCCTTCTAATTCTATCAAAGATTTCCATGAGCAGGTGACTAAGCATTCAGATGAATCCATGGGGACCACTCTTACTCAAGCCACCACCATGGAGAAAGTCAGATGGTGGCCTATTCTTCTTATGTGTGATGGCTAAGAAGACTATTTCCCCCGTTGACATACGCCACACTAATCAACTACATCTTGGAAGGAGACACAGCCTTGACGCCAAGACCATCTCAAGCACACTCAAGGCATGCTTCCAAGCTATGCATATATTCTCATACTCATACAAACAACACTAGTATTAGACTTGACTTTCCGAGGTTATAGGAATGAATGACTGCAAACCTCCCATTGGGTGACCACGCTGAAATCTTTGATCACCACTGCCCTGAGTTCACACACAGGCTACTCAGTTTATTTAGAGAAAGTGTATCCTTCCTGTTGTTTCTCAGGAAACGGGAAAGCACGGTTATAGACGACGGTTTAAGTTCAAGAAAAATGGTTTCGTTTTTCAAACTATGCCTCACTTCCAAGAATATCTAATATTCTTTAATATGGGGGGACGTGAGGGGAAAATAAGAGCTTTAGAAACTAGGTAACCAGAGTGGAGACAGAACAGTGTTCTCAGCCTTAAGAGAATGAATTCTGTAAAAGCATTTCCCTCAGTTGCTGTACCATTTCTTCCTGTGAAGAAGCTTCCAAGCACCGAGTTGTTTAAGGGCATCATGCGGGGGAAGGAAGTGCCCAGGATTCTGGGATCTCTAAGAGCCTAAAGATTAGAGGCTTAATTGTAAAAAGAGTCCTGTCACCTCTGTAGCTTGTTAAGTTATTATAATAATCTCCACAGCCACTTACCAGACCTTCACCCTGTAATGCCAGCCACACCTCCAGGGCTCTAGGGGGTTAACACCATTCTTAAAGGGTGGCTGCAGAGTGAACCATGTCACACAAGAGGAACACACAACATTCACAACCTCGCCCTCCTTTCTGTCTCCTTTCCTGGCGTGACCTCTCCCCCACAAACGAATTATCCCACAGCCAACCTGATCTTTAGTTTCCAACCCCTAAAGACACAGGCCTAAGAGCGACTATAAGCAGTGGCTGGTCTCGCTCTGATCCATTAGCTGTTTCCTAATGGTGTGGTGCACAAGCCTCCCTGGAGTCCTGAGAGCTGCAGGAGGTGAGAAGACAGAAGATTTAACTTCCTCCACTACAGACAGGAAAGTTGAAGCCTCACAAGGTCAACAATTTCCCCTCAAACTCCTCAACATCTTCTTCCTCCTTTCCTCCACACCCGTAAGCTTCCTCCAATCACTAAACCCAACACTCAGTCAGGCAAGTAAGTCTACAGTGCTCTATCGGGAAGTTCATGTTATCCTAGCACCTTGTCATGCAGGAAAGCAAATGTGACAGTCCATGTCTAATGACAGAGCTGATGGGACCCTAAGGAATGTACAACTTGGGTGGGCAAAGTGGCTCACTAGGTAGAGGTAATCATCACCAAGCCTGAAGACCTCATGGAGGACAGGAGAACTGGCTCCCTCCAGCTGCTCCCTGACCCCCACAGATGTACCACCACGCACACATAATAAACAAATGGACAACTCTTGATCCTCCCTGACCCAGGGGTTCCTTCTCCCGAAGACAACTCCTGAATGTCTATCTCAAGACCTCAGGCAGACTTCATCTAATTCCTTGCTAATTTCCCAGCTATGGGAGATTTCCCAGCTTCCTTCCCCACCCATCTGCACACCCACCTACACTCACAGGGAGCCCTTGTCCAGACTTCCTTCTAGGACAACCCCCTCCCCATGCTTGTGCAGGCCACTGAACAAGCCCCATTTTCTTACATGTTCTCTGTAAACAACTCCCTCTTCTACCCTTAATCACGTTAATCAACCAATCAACCATAAATGTTAACCATCCACGCCTTTAATCCCAGCCCTCAGGAAGCAGAGGCAAGTGCATCACAGTGAGAGAGACTCAGCCTAGTCTACATTATAGTGGTATATTATTTCTGTTTTAGTAAATAAAGCTTGCCCGGAGATCAGAGGAAAGCAGCCATACAGACCAGGCGGCGCTGGCACACACCTTTAATCCCAGCCCCCACACTCGTTAGTCACAGAGGCCGGGTGGTGGTGCACGCCTTTAATCCCAGCACTGGAGAGGAATATAAGGCAGGATGAGACAGGAACTCGCTCTCTTTCAGCCTCAAGATTTCATAGAGCTAAGAACTCTCTAGTGGCCGGCTGCTTTGCTTCTCTGGTCTTCAACCTGAACCCCAATACCTGTCTCTGGTTTTTTATTACTCGTGCTACAGTACATAGTGAGCTCCTGCCTCAAAAAAGTGTCAGCCATCATCACGTGCTCCACAAACAAGGATGTGCATGCGCGCGCGCGCGCGCGCACACACACACACACACACACACACACACACACACACACACACACTACTCTCCTGGCCCTGCTCCTCATCTCCAAGTGTCCTCACCTGAGCTAACACCACATGTCACTCTTCTAACTACTAACTAAATACCTGACCAAGTCTAGCGACCTCTGTTCCTGTCACCATGTGTCCCCCGATGACCTGGCAGCTGATCCCCATTCACAACCTGGGTGACCTGGCTGCTTACGGAGCTTCAGATACCAAGTTCAAACAGGACGATAAAGTAATTCTTCCACGGAGGTTATTGTGAGGATTATATGACTAAGTGCTGGCTCACTCAGTCTTTGATTCTTCTGCCATGCCTGGAGGATGTCAATTATGTTGGTAGCTATGCCAGTCGCTTCCAGCCATGTGTACCTGGCCGTCTCCACATTCCTCCTGGGGATCACACCTCTCATTGACCTGATGTGGGATTTCCCTCTGTATGCTGTGAATACCATTGGTTAATAAAGAAACTATCTTGGCCTGTGATAGGGCAAAAGAATAGAGCTAGGCAGGGAAAACTAAACTGAATGCTGGGAAAAGGAAGACAGAGTAAAGAGAAGCCATGGAGCCACCACCAGAGGCAGACATCCTGAAACCTTGCCGGTAGGCCATGAACCTTGTGGTAAAATAAAAATAATGGAGATGGGTTAATTCTTGATGTAAGAGCTAGCTAGCAATACACTTCTAATTGGCCAAGCAGTGATTTAATTAATACAGTTCCTGTGTGGTTATTTCGGGAGTCTGGGCAGCCAGGCACCAAACAAGCAGCCTCCTTCCTACAATGACCTACAGACACCCCAGCTCCATTTCAAACAAACTGATGGGACCAGGAAGATGGCTCCGTGGGGAAGGCCACATGCTGCCAAGTCAGATAACCTGAGTTCGGGAACACAGAAGATGGGAGGGAACTGACATCTGCAAGCTGTCCCTTGACCTCCACATACACTGTAGAACATGAGACCCCCTACCTCCCACCAACTCAATAAACAAATGTGATTAAAGGTTTTTAAACAAGCTCACCGTTGTCTCCAAACTTGTTCTTTTGTTTTCCACTAATGACAGCTCAGTGACACTCACCCCCTCCCCCAAAAAAACTATTTACTTTTCTCCTTCCTTCCTTCTCTTCCATTTTCTACCTAACCAGAAACCCCTTCTTCCTCCTATTTCTTCAGTCTTTCTGTCCTTCCGCCACTTCAGCTGAAGTCTGCACCATCTCTGCTGGGTCCCCGCGAACTACAGCACCACCCTGGGCCTTCTTTAAGGTCTGCTATCCCACAGTGCTGTTCAGATAAAGCCCACACTTCCAGACCGGCATGGAGGACCCTGGGTGTGTGCTGAATAAAGACAATGAAGACGCATTCCCCTCTCCTCTGCACCCAAGCACATCCCAATCACTTTGCTCTGTATCACTGTCACACTGGGTTCTGCATCCCTAACCATGGCTGCTCCATCTGGATGGCTTTGTACTGCTCAGCTTGGTAAGCAATGGTCCTACTAAACACCAGAGTCACCTCCTCATGAATAGGAAAGCACAAAATCAGTTTGCATCCTGTCACGACGTCCTGTTCTGTCACCTGTCACAGCGTCCTGTTCTGTTACCTATTGGTGTCCTGTTCTGTCACCCATCCCCTGTCATGGTGTCCTGTTCTGTCACCTGTCATGGTGTCCTGTTCTGTCACCTGTCAGAGTCCTGTTCTTTCACCTGTCAGTGTCCTGTTCTGTCACCCATCCCCTGTCATGGTGTCCTGTTCTGTCACCCGTCAGTTGTCCTGTTCTTTCACCTGTCAGTATCCTGTTCTGTCACCCATCACCTGTCACAGTGTTCTGTTCTGTCACTTGTCACAGTGTCCTGTTCTGTCACCTGTCACGGTGTTCTGTTCTGTCACTTGTCACAGTGTCCTGTTTTGTCACTTGTCACAGTGTCCTGTTCTGTCACCTGTCACAGTATCCTGTTCTGTCACCTGTCAGTGTCCTGTTCTGTCACCTGCTACCTGTGCATTCTAGTCATGTGTCTGTCTTAAACTCTTAAGTCTGGTCCGTGGTACATGTGCCTATTTTGGGACCTAACTCTAGACAGCGGTTTGTGTGCCATCTTCTGATTTCGGGCACTTTTCAATTCTCTGCTGTATCCTCCGAAATTAACGCGATGTCAGATACACAAGAGCTAAGAAGACGGGTAGAAGGTGCACTGAGATTTAGTATTTGGAACTTGGCAAATATCTGTAAACTGGTGAAGTACTTGGATGTCGATCCTATTAGAATAATGAATAAGAGGGGGTTAGCAGGAAAGGTGGGTCTGACGGCTGAGGAGGGTAACATGGTGTAGGAGGGTCCTTCTGTATTTCAGTTGCTTTCATTGGTTAAATAAAGAGACTGCCTTGGCCTTTTGATAAGACAGGACTTAGATAGGTGGGGAAAAGAGAACAGTATGCTGGGAAGAAGACTGAGTCAGGGAGAGCCACCATGAAGCCACCAGGGTCAGACATGCTGAATCTTCCCAGTAAGTCCATTACCTCGTGGTGGCTTACAGACTGTTAGAAATGGGTTAAATCAAGATGTAAGAGTTAGCCAATAAGAGGCTAAAACTAATGGGCTAGGAAGTGGTTTAATTAATACAGTTTGTATGTAATTATTTCGGGTATAAGTTAGCCAGAACCAAAAGCAGGCCCGCGGCCGGGAGCTGGGAGCCAGGAGCCAGGGAACACAGCACCCGCGCTTCCTCTTACAACAGGAACACAGAAGAATCTGAACACAACATGGGAAACACTCAAGTTGATGAAGTTCACCCTCAGTGTTGAGGGCCAAACAGATAAAGAATCCTGTTTAAATATCAGCAGGGAGAACAGTTCCAATTTGGGGATTGTTTCATCATCTAAGCAGGTTCTAGAGTCAGACCACTCACTGTTATAATTTTATCAGACTTCATATAAGCTTAGTCACTGTCAGTAATTAAATAAAAATTTAAACTCTCTCTTATTCAAACTTCCTGATATCACCTTAAGAGTGAGAGACACAGGGTTGGGGTGTAGCTGAATTGGTAAACGTCCTAAAACCCTGAGTTCAAACCATACCAGCATTAACTGGGTGTGGCGGCACACACCTTTAGTCCCTCCCCTTGAGAAATGGGAACTTGTGACCAGAAGTTCAAGGTCATCTTCTGATACATCACGAGTTTGAAACTGGTCTGGGCTACGGAAGACCCTGTTTCAAAAGAAAAAAACTAAGGCCAGGTGTTGTGGCGCACATCTTTAATCCCAGCACTCGGGAGACAAATGCAGGTGGATCTCTGTGAGTTTGAGACGAATCTGGTCTACAGAGCAAGTTCCAGGACGGCCAGAGCTACACAGTGAAACCCAGACTTAAACAAATAAATAAAAATATAATTCATATAGTCCTGGACAGAAGGGAACAGACACTGCCATTTCTGGCTTACAGTACCCTGTCATGCAATATTCAGCAAGATCAAAGTTATTGATTTAATGATCTCAAAATTATTTATAATAAAAATCCAAGAATGTACATTATACTTTGTCCTGGAATGCAAAAGCTTTCTTATTAAACACAATACTGTAGTATTCAGTGTGATGTAAACTGGAGACATGAACAGAGAGCACACTGGAGCAGGGAAAACTTGGAGCAAACCAAGTGGCAGCTGACGCTGCTTTCCCAGTAATAAAGAGACATCTATAATTAACAGGCTTTCAAGGGTATGCACCCAAGGATTACCACATCTTACCTCATAAAACATTCAAAACCACCCAAGCTACAGAAGCTCGCATACAGCACTGAAGAAGAAAGAGAAGCCTCCTGAGTGAGGCAACACAGCCCAGCAATGAGGACCAGCGTGAAAGAAGGCCATGGCTGCCTTCTGCAAGGTCATGGGAGGTAATGGTGAAAGTTAAGTCGCCACCAAACTACAGAATGTTCTGTATCAGTATATACATCTAGAGGATGGATTTAAGTGCGTGAAGAATGAAGACGCCAGCTATGGCTACAGCTTAATAGGTAGAGTGTTTGCCTAGCATGTACAAAGCCCTGGGTTTGATCCCGAAACAGCGTGGGCCGGGCATGGTGGAACATGTCTGTAATCCCAGCACTCAGAAGGTGGGGACAGGAGAATTAAAAGCCCAAATTTATTGTTGGTTACAAGCTGGAGGCTAGCTGGGGATACAGTAGAGCCTGTCACAAACCAAACAGAAAAGTAAAATAAAAGAGTAAAGATACACAAAAGCAAGAAGACTGCTTTAAAATAATCTGAAGGATGAGAGTAGTTCAGAGGTGGGAGGTCTGTGGCCACGTGGAGAAGCTCCCTCTGCGGTCACGTGGAGAGGCCTCGGTTTGTTCCCCTGTAGTCAGAGACTGCTATTTGTTCCCCAGCCCTCCAGACCCAAATAATCACACAGAAACTAGATGAATTACAACACTGTTTGGCCAACACTCAGGTGTATTTTTAGTTAGCTCTTATATTTTAAATTAACCCATTTTTATTAATTTGTATTTTATCATGAGGCTCGTGATTTGTTACCTCTTGCTTTTTGAGCTGTTACATGGCATCTGCCTCCTTTGGCAGCTACATGGCATCTCTATGACTCCACCTACTTTCCTATATCCCTTTCACCTGACTGTATTTTGCCATGTCATAGGCCAAAGCAGCTTCATTCATAAACCAATAAAAATAACACATATACAAAAGGACACCACACATTATCTGCCCTTTTCTGTCTAATTAAAAAGGAAGGTTTGAACACAATAACATTACATTAACGAAACAGGTATAAAGCAAGAATTAGTTACAATATTTTCTGTGAGTCTAAAGTTTTTTTTATCTAATTTATCTTTTATCATGACTAAGGAAAACTATAATTATAACTATCTGTCTTTAACTCTTCAAAGACCCCAGAAGGATATAATATTACCTAAGTAAACAGGAAGTGTAAGCAACTTCCTGAGATCTAAGACACCCACATCATTCCCCAGTATCACAAAAATCTAAAATAACAAATTTAAACCACGTGTGAACTTAAGTTACATTAATATGTCATGCTAACAAGATTAAGCTATGTAAATGCGCCTGTAACAATGAAGCGGTTTATTGAAGGCCCAAGAACAAAATAAGCCCAGTGGACAGAGTTCCACAGTGGCCACAGTACCAGAGGGTGGAGTGGATTAGATGATAAAGTGGAGGGAATGTGACCCTTAAAAATAAAAATGGGTTCCGTACTTGCGAGTCAGAGACAGGTGGATCTCTGTGAGTTCGAGACCAGCCTGGTCCACAGAGTGAGTTCCAGGACAGGCTCCAAAGCTACTGAGAAACCCTGTCTCAGAAAATCAAAAAACAGAACAAAACAAAAAAATGGGCCCAAGATAAACTGGGCCAGGTAAAACACACCTGTAATCTTAGCGCTCCAGTGTGCGAGCAGGGGACCAGAGCTCAAAGACATACTCAGCTACGTTTGAAGTCTGAAGCCAGCCTAAGCTAAGTGAGCCTCTGTCACCCCCACCCCCATTTTATTTTGAGACAGGGTTTCTCTGTGTAGCCTTGGAACCCACTCTGTAGACCAGGTTGGTCTCAAACTCAGATCCACCTGCCTCTGTCCCAAATACTGGGATTAAAGGCGTGCAACACTACCACAGGGCTATGATCCTGTGGGGGGGGTGAGTGTGTGGGTGAGCACGCGCATAAGTAAACGCAGTTCTAAAAAGTAATGAGACATATACACATGTCTAGCCACAGATACAAACACAAATTATTAAATACAATAAGATATTTTTAAAGAACAACACAGAATTCATAAAACATATCAGATACTGTAAAAAAATTCTTTCAAGGAAAGGGAAGACTCTCTCATGTAGACACACACATACACACACAAACAGAGATGCCAAAGACATAAAAAGATACTCAGGGAAAGAGCAGCTAATTAATGAAGACATCTCAACTTCAACAACGATCACAAAAAGGCAAAATTAAACTATGAGGCCCAATTAAAGCCAGTTAGCAACCACAGGAAATCTGTTAGTAAAACAAGTCGTTATGGTTCTTAGATTTTATAGAGAGACACGAAATCATTTGTATATTTATGACACGGAAAAAGAAGTAGGCCCATCTAGAAGGACAAATGGTGCTAACGGGGAGGGGCAGGAACGGCGAGGGTGGTGCTGAGGAGAAAACGCTCGGTTCTTGTAAAAAAGCTTAAGGACGTTATGCAATGTCAGGTGCGGTGGCGCACGCCTTTAATCTTAGCACCCAGGAGGCAGAGGCAGATGGATCTCCAAGGCCAGCCTGGTCTGCTTAGCAAATGAGACCACTTCCCCAAAATACAAAAAGACATTATAGGGCATTGTTGGAGATAAAAACTTGACATTTACACCAAACTTAATATTTGCACAAGCATGTGCTGTAATCCTATAATGCCACTTGCACACAACTGTATCAAATACTCACCCAGCTGGACAGACAGCATTGAAGAGCAGCACCCACAGGGTGGCTCACAATCACCTGTACCTCCTGCTCCGGGGCATCTACTGCTCACTACTGGCCTCCATGGGCAAATGCACAGGTGACATACACTCACCCAGACACACACATACACAAAACAAATAATAACTCTTAAAAAAATGAGGCCAATAACTCTACACACCCTGACTCTTTAAAGCAAAGGGAAACACATCTATGAAAATCAAAACTATTTCCAAAAATGTTGGCTTCCTCACAACTGTCTTCTGAACATCTGCACACTCGCCAAGGTTTGAACTTAAGCTTCACTGGAAAAGCAGGTCAGACAAATCATGAGTACTTCTTTCTATAGGTAGGGGTGAGAGAGAAAAAGAGGGAGGAAGGGAAAGAGAGAGAGAGAGCGCAGGAGACAGGGAGGGGGATGTTTAAGACTGGGTCCTGTACAGCTGTGGAATACACCAGGCTTTGTCTATATAAGTCTCAATCTATGCCTGCCACTGTTCCCTTTCATAAACAGGGTCATTATCCAGCATGCATAATACCAGGAGACCCACAGATCATCCATGCAAGTATCTGGAAAGTATATGAGACAGTAAATAAATAGGGGATAGGCACACACACAAAACAAGGTCCCCGTATGTAGACCAAGCTACCTCCACATTCCTACTCTCCTGGCCCTGCAGTCACGCACCTCCATGCCTGGCCTAAGACATTTTATTCTTTTCTAACTAGATAAAGAACTTTACATACTAAGCCTAGTAGACTCCACTGACCCACTTAACCCATATTAAGCAGAACACTGGCAGGATTGTCCTAACAGTCAGAGAGACCGATTCAATATGAATGTCTACACTTTCCCCCATGACGGACAACGAATAAATAATAGGACCCTTTCCACAGGATTCACACAGTGCAGAGACAAAAGGTGAGACACTCGTGGCTGTGGGAAGTGAGTACAAGGCTGGTACAGGGCGGCTGCAGGTAAGACGGCACACAGAAGTGATGCTGCAGTTGGTGTCTGAGTCCTGGCAAAAGCAAGGAATGGATGGGGAGGGGTGATAAGAAGAAATCAACTATAAAGATTTCAAAATTGGCCATGTGCTGTGGAATAATGCTCTTGTACACTGTAAAGATTTATCACAAGTGTTGGTTTAATAAAATGCTGATTGACCAGTAGCCAGACAGGAAGTATAGGCAGGGCAACCAGATTCTAGGAAGAGGAAAGGCAGAGATGCAGTTGCCAGCCAGAAACAAGATGAGAATGCCATACTAAGAATAGGTACCAAGCTATCTGGTTAAACATAGATAAGAATTATGGGTTAATTTAAATTGTAAGAGCTAGTTAATAATAAGCCTGAGCTAATAGACCAAACAGTTTATTATTAATAAGCTTCTGTGTGTTTTTTGGGATTGAATGGCTGCAGGAAGAGGCAGGATAGAAACTTCTGTCTATAATCATGAGAAACAACCTGGAAACAAGATTAAACCTGAAGTCAGGACTTCAAACGATCACCATTCTAATGTATGGTAAAGAGGGAAAAATCACACCCTTACAGTTTGAGAGGAGATGTACTAAGGATGTTGGCCACCTCTTCAACATTTTCAGTCTAGTTTTCCTCTGGCCATGAATTGGTTTAATGTCCTGGGGGAATCCTGTACTGTGAATCCCTGCCTCATATGCAGAAGTACCTACTATTTCCTAGATACAGAGATTCTACAGTCATTACTCCATACCTAGTTGAGCAATAGTAAGTAGTTTTCTCACCAGAGATGACAAAAATAAAAGCCTAAATAAGTCAAGACCTCTGAGATCTGCTAGTAAACTAAAGCACCCTAATTTCTGGGAGAGTTGGGAGCCAACGCACTACAATTTCCAACCGAGACAATGATGTTTACTTTATAATTCACATAAAGAAAAGTAAGAGGGTTTTGAAACAACAAAAACCTTAGCTTGTGTTGATTCCCACTGCAAATTTGCTCTTGATCCCTAACTTTTCCTTGGCATTTAACATCAAAGCCAGTTAGTTACCCTTCATTCTTGACGTCTGCTGGAAGAGACAAACCCACTTCTCAAGCAAGTCCTCAGTACAGGCAGAAATGGCAGTGCCTGGCATTTAAGAAAACCTGGATATATCGATTCATTTTTCCCTTAAAGAAGCAAGAACAAACACCTCACTTTCCCTCTATTTCCCTTTCCCATCTTCCCCCTCATGTTTTAACAAAGCAGTACAGTCAGGATGTTAGACCACTGAAACCACTAATAACTAAAGAGAAGACAAGTGTGTTGTTTCATTTCCCAAAGAAAATGCACCACAAATTTCAATTAGTATCTTTCTAGATGTGACATAAAACTCTCGCTAAGCAAAGCCTCAAATTTAAGTAGTGTAAAGATAAAAAATAAAATTATTTCCACATAGGAACCTTTGTTTTTGAGAAAACGTTTTTGTGTATTCCAGGTCGGCCTCAAACTCACTAGGTAGCTTAGGCAGTCTCTCCCTCCTCGATGCTGGAATTATAGGCGTGAAACACCACACATAATCTACACAGAGCAAGGAATCAAACCCAGGGCTTCTTGCATGGTATACAAGCACTGATCAACAAAGCTAGATACCCGTCCCCTATCTAGGGATTATTACAAAAATATTTCATGCCTTAATTTCGATAAGTATAACGTGAACTTCTCAGCAGGTAGGAGAGTTGGGGAATATTTGATGGCAAAAGGCCACAGGCAGAACCACACAGCAGGTATAAACTGACTTACTTCCTGAGACACAAGGCAGAGAGGGTTCTTTTTAATACTGAAAGCTTGCAGAGTGCTGGTCTAACTCCCCAAAATGGTACACACTCACTGACAGCTGAGATGAGATGCTGCAGATTAAAACACACCATATAAATTTTGGAGAACATAAATACATTCATGTAAGCACAACTAGATCAATGGTAGACACAGAAGAAGAGGCAATGCCTCAAGCTGTACGCCAAGTCTAAACAGAAAAGAAAAAAAGACTAGAACTGGGGGACATCTGATCCTGGGTGCAGGCTCCTTTTGTAGACTGACAAAGGCTCACCTAATTTAGCACTACTCTCTCTTCCTGAGGCAGAAGCTTTCCAGACTAACAGAGGGCCACAAATCTAAGACCCTGGTCTAAGACCCAGCATCTCCATTGGCTAACACGGCCCCTGTCTAAGGCCCCGTCTGTCCCAGCATCTCTGTTGACTAACACGACTCCATCTAAGACTCAGCATCTCCGTTGGCTAACATGGCCCCTGTCTAAGACCTACATCTCCATTGGCCCCATCTGACCCAGCATCTCCATTGGCTAACACAGCCCATCTAAGACCCAGCATCTCCGCTGGCTAATACAGCCCCTGACATGTTTCTTGCGGACTTTAGTTTTCTGTCCAATCATGGACTGTTTCACCTCGCATTTGCCAGAACCCACTGATTACAGGTAAGATACAGAAAGCAGCCCTGCAAACAGACAAGAACGCCTAAAAGGCTGTATTACTTCTGAGTTTAAACTCTACTGAGGGGCGCTGGAGAGATGGCTCAGGAGTTAAAAGCACTGCTGCTCTTCCAGAGGACCCAAAGTTCAATCCCCAGCAGCCACATGGTGACTCACAACCGTCTTTAAGTTCAGTTCCAGGGTATTTGAGGCCTTCTTCTGACCTCCACAGGCACCTAGCACATACATAATACACATACATACATGCATACATACACACACACAGGCAAAATTCCCATATGCATGAAATAAAATAAATCTTAAAAACAAAACAAAAAAACCCAACCCCACTGAGGTGGGAATATACCCTGCCATAACAAGGCCAAGTTCAGAGGGTCAGCAAAACTAGTTCACCATATCGTAAAGCAGAGTGACAAACAGATACCAAGCAAAGTACTCAAGCAATTAATAAACCTGAGGAAAGTGCATATACCTGAATAAAAAATATAAAAAATAACCGCTATATGGATCCTTCTGAAATATTTTTTTGTGAAATCAAGTATAGCTGAATGGAAGACTGTTTGCTTAGCACACACAAGGTCCTGAGTTCAATAAGGTAAGGGCTTCTTGGATGGTTTGCTTTTATTCTTATGGTGTATCTGGAAGAAGAGGCTTCAATACAGATAATATTCAATTCAATTCAAACCCAAGTCAAGGCAACAAGGAGGAAATCTATCCAGCAAGGAAAAAATTAACTGCTTGGGCCTTAAAAAATATTTTGGCTACTGTTGCTATATTATACCAATTGCCAACATTTTTAAGGTGCTCAAACACCTATCTCTAAAGAGATTCATGTTCTGGGACTGGCCAAGTGGCTCAGCAGGTAAAAGTGCTTGCCACCAAGCCTGACCACCTGAACTGATCCCAGGGACCCACATAGTGGAAGGAGAGAATGACTCCCACCACTTGTCCTCAGACTGCCACATGTGTGCTGCGCCATGTGTGAGCCACACAAAATAAATAAATAGGATAAAAATGTGTAATCTGAAGAATCGCCGAAATAAGGAGATATTATCATTGAAATTGTCTCCAAACTGTTGTTATGGAAAAGACGGTGGGCACAAACTTATTGACATATCTGAGAGCTTCTCTTAAAGCAAAATTAATTATGCAAAAGTATATTTTGATGTAACATCTTCAGGATTAGAATGATATAATTAGACTGGGTGTGTGTGAAGTTACAAGTCTTTGATTCCAGCATTTGGGGGAGAGAGGCCAGAAAATCTCTGGGCTCCAGGCTACTCGAGGCTACACGGTGAGACTCTGAGTGGCACAGATCTGAATTCAGTCATCAGCTTGCCTCTTGAGAAAGCCTGGTTGCCCCCAAAGATGAAGGACCAAAATATGCACAAAAAAAGGTCCTCCTTTTGGCAGAGTCTCACTTTCCTCCTCTCATTTGCTCAAATTGCAGACTCCAAAAGAAGAGGTTAAGAGCTCAAACACTGAACCTGTTCTAAGAACCATCCCATCAGTCCTTCTCAGCCAAGATGGTTCCCTAGTGGCCCTTCTCAACACTGCCATTTCCCGTGGAGAGATAGAGGCCATCTCCTTCAGTGAGGGAGAAGCCACCCTAAGTCCGCAGAGGGAAGAGCATCTTCAGAAATGAAGGTGTGAAGTCTACAGTATAAACCCACCTGTTCCCACACATTTTATTCTCCTTCTGCTAACATCTGGAACCAAACAAGGCATGGTTAGGGAATTCTATCGACCTCGTGAGTTTGAGAAAAGTCAATCTCTAGTTAAGCTTGGTGACAACTGGAATTTAATAAATTAAGTATGTCTGGCTCATATTTATAAAGTTCCATGTTTCCCCAGAGTGAAACCACAGCAGAGGTAAAGAGCCAGACACCAGACTAAACACCTCAGAACTAACTGCTGTCGCTAATTTGTGGTCCCTATTTTTCTGGCATGCGTCTGCACTACCAATTCCCTCAATTTGTGATGGCCTGGCTCTACAAGCAACCCACCTCCTCGGTTGGTTCCCAGCCTAGCTGTCAAGCTTCCCTTACTATTGCCCAGAGCTATCAGCTTCCTCCTTCCTTCTCCACTTTCTCCCTCACACCAACTTCAGCGACACCCAACAGTCCCAAGCTTCCCAGAACGGTATTTAGACAACCTCAGGCCAGCGAGTGAGAAACAAAGAGCAGCTGCTCCGGGCAGCAGCTGGAGAGGGTAGTGAGGGCAGCTGGGGACTTCAGGAGGCGGCCCAGACAGTCGCAGGGCAGCCCAGGGGCCAGCCCGGCATCGAGAGCTCCAATCTAGGGGAGCATCCAGAGGTCCCCAAACCGCGCTGCCCCACTTCCAGCCCTGTCCCATACACCTGGGCGGTGGCGACAAAGTGGTAGGGTCTCCTGGAGGAAGACACAGTGGCAGGGATAGACGATCGAGAAAGTCCCTGCGAGCAACGACCCCTCGCCTTCCCGCCCCGGCCCGCACACCTGGACCAGGTGGCCACCCTGCTCCTTCAGGGTGCTCTGGAGGACTCGGCTGCTGGCGGGCGGGCTCCGGGGGCTGGAACCGCTGCGACGCGAGACTTCACTCCTCCATCCTGAGAGCCGGCAGCACGTTACAGTCAGCAGTGCACTTCCTGTTTCAAAAAGAGCGAGAGAGTGTGTTGGCCGAGGGGGGCGCGGAGCAGCCGCCCAGCAAGCGAGAGAGCGGGTGGGCTAGCAAGGGGCAGCGGCTTGCATAAGCAGCCATCTAGCCCGCGATGGCCCCGCGGGCCCCGGGGTCCGCACCACCCGGCTCGCTTCACCGGGCCCGGCCTCCCCCTGCCGGCCGCAGCTCCGGTCCAGCGCTCCAGTCCGAGCTGCAGGACGCACCTCCCCGCCGCCGACTCCACCACGCTCCAGGCTCCCTCAGGGTGGGCAGCCCCACTCGGTCTTCGCTTCCCTCCTGCCTCACCTCCTGGTCCAGCCTCCGCCTCCCAAGAGAAGAATCACCTCCGGGAAGGTATACACATAAGACCCGAGCTTTGCCAGGGGAGAGGAGGCTGCAAGTATGCAAATCTGGGAAGTTAGCAGCTACATCCCAACACTCGCAGCAGGGAGCTTCAGGATGGGAAATTACTTGTCTGGTGCTGACTCAAAAAGAGAAGCGTGTGCACAGCAATGCCGCAGTAGAGCCGTCAGTAGAGTCAGGATGGGGGTTGCGAGGCACCCCGCAAATATGCTGAGTTCCTCCTAGGGTCTCTGTTGAGACCACGGGGATAGTCAGCCCATTTACCAGATACACGCCCCCAATCCCCCCCCCCACCAACATAACCCTAAACTTTTGTTCCATGTGATTACGAATCACAGAAAAGTTCTTAAGTTCTGACATCACCTTCATTTTGGTCAAACCCCGACTTCATTTCCTATTCTAATTTTTAAATTTTTAAAAAATTTATTTACGGCGGGGGGGGGGGGAGAGGAAGAGGTGGGCGGCGCATGCGTACTGCAAAACACGTGTGGTGGTCAGAGGACAAACTCTCGAGAGTCAGTGCTCTCTTTCCACCACATGGCTCTAACTTAGGTGGTCTGGTCAGGCTTGGTGACAAGTCTCTTTTAAAGGCTGGCCCTGACTTAAAGTGATTTCAGAGTAGTGAACTAAGGCGTGCGTGGGGGCGGGGGGGGGCGACGCAGCGGGAGGAGGTGATTCGGCAGTAAAGGCACTTGCCACCAAGTCCAAGGCCTACAGGTGGAAGGAGAGAACCAATTTCCATAATTTTTCCTCTGAACTCCATGAGTGCCGTGGCACACAAATGCCCACATGCATACAAATAAGTAACTATTTTTTTTTAATTTGTAAAAAAGTAAACAGGTGACTCAAAATCTACCAGAGTCAAGAGCTCGCCAGTTTCAGAAGTTGGCCAGAGTTTGCAACCTGCCTGCCCCTGCACCTGGCACCTCTCAGGCACTTAAAGTTGTGACATCAGCCTGTTGGTTTCAATAAATTGGCCTTGTTTCCAAACCCAAAACAGAACCGAGACAATAAACTCTGATTATTTTATATAAAAAGCTAAACTCTGACAGTAGGAAGAAACTGGTACAAACTGAAGCCCTACTCAGTGCTCAACAGAGCTTACTCCCCTCTAAGGTCTTAGCATCTCCCAACAGGTCTGTAAACCCTAGCTCCCATATTCCCAGATGAGGAAACAGGGCCAAGAAGTTAGGTCTCCGCAACAGAGTGGTCCACTGGAGAGCTGGATGCAGGTTCTTGCTAAGTATAAAATCTGGGTCATTTCCTCTACACTAAATTCCTAACACAATAGTGTGTTCTAGGGGAAAAGTCAAGCGCTCCAAGACCATCTGGGATCCATCCCTGGTCTCGGAAGGAGCCTGTATGTCACTGGCTTCCACTCTGGGGCATGCTGGGTTTGTCACCCACCTGATTTTGCAAATACCTTGACTCAAGCAGGGGACATGGCGCGCTCATCCACGATCAGTGCTGGCTCTATGAGCCTTTTCATAGTTACTTGGTAGCAAAAGTTCAAGAGGTTCTGATGGCCGCTCACATGCCACGGTACAAAGTCTGTCCTATGCAGAACCTAACTAGCAAATATTTGTCCTGTGAATTCCTTTTTGCCTAATGGGGAAATTTTAAGAAGCCAAATGTTGCTTGCAGAACTGAATGACTGCCTGGGGTTTTCAGGAAAATGACTGTCCACTTCCCACTGTCCATTTCCTCCAGCTCAAACACTTATTTCTCATCTGTCCATCGCGTGCAGCTGTTACTCTCTTGACACAGGCTAAGGAATGAAGCACATCTTTAAAAGTGATCAGGAATCCTGGCAATAATGACAGGCCAGACAACACAAACTGCATCTCTCCGGCCCCGCCCTTCTCCTTCACACATGACAGCAGCACAGGTCTAGAGTACACAAATGGCGGAGACTGGCCAGAGGGGCCACAAGAATCAGTGACAGTCATGCTATTCCTCAAGTACTGTACTGAGGGCTCATTACTAAAAATTTCCTGAGGGGTTTAGAGTTCTTTTAGGTCTGTTCTAACCACTCGCTTCCCACTGCTGAACCGGACAAACCCCAGCCCTTCAATGCTTTTGACAAACTTAGAAGGGCTACCGGGTACTTCTCTGCCACCAAGTCCCCAACTCTAGGAAGGCATTAGCCCACAATCTCTTACATTTTAAAACCAGTCAGTAATCACAAGCTTTGAGCCAGGGATCATGAGACACACCTTTAATCCAAGCACTCAGGAGGCAGAGGCAGAGCCAGGCTGATCTCTGTGAGTTCAAAGCCAGCCTGGTCTACAAAGTGAGTGCCAAGACAAGTAGGACTAAGGAACCCTGTCTCGAAAAACAAACAAACAAACAAATAAAAATCAGCAGGAGCAGCTTTAAAAGATATAATTCCATCTTTAAAACATTCTGTTATCCCTGTCTTCATTCCAGTTACTCACTATAACTCTTATTATCCGAAGGGATAATCTCTGAAGAAAAGGAAACTTATTTTTGGGGGGAAGGGGGGCGGGAACAGGACACACAGGTCTCACTATATAGTTCTAACTAGCCTGGAACTCACTATGTAGATCAGGCTGGCCAGGAACTTGCAGATCTGTCTGCCCTGGTCTCCCGAGTTCTGGCATTAAAGGAGTTCACCACCAACCCCTGAAAAACAGCATAACTCCTAGAAAAAGGCAAGGAAGGTCTCGAGAGCTGGCTCAGCAGTTAAGAGCACAGGATGCTCTCGCAGAGAACACAGGTTCAATTCCCAGCACTCATATGGTGGCTCTCACCCTTCTGTAACTCCAGGGTCTCCAATGCCCTCTTCTGGCCTTCTGGAGCACTAGGCATGAACATGATACACGAAGATACATGCAGACAAAACACACATCTAAAATAAAATTTAAAAATCTTTTTTAAAAACTCTCACACACACATAGAGAATGAGTACTGAGATACCTTGGTCAGTAGGGTACTGACTGTGTAAGCCTGAGCTCTGAGTTCCATTCCCAGCACCCATGTAAAAAGCCAGGCATGGTGATGTGAGAGTGTAATCCCAGAGTTTTAGACAGGAAGTCACCCAGCCTGCCAGAGTCAGTAAACCCCAAGTCCCATGGAAAGACTGTCTCTAAAAGCAAGGTGGAGGGCTGAGGAAGAATGATGTGCAGTTGACCTCTGACCTCCTGCATACAAACGAAAAACAAAAGGCAAAGAAATAGCCATTTTGCCTCATAGAGCCTTAACTTCTATGTGATCTAATAAGATCACATCATCTTGCTTTTCAAAATCTCCCCTAGAGCTGAAACATTCATTAACGTAAAAAGTCAACAGTAAGGGCTGATACAACTATGATACATAGTCCCACCGAATGCAACAATCACCAATGTGCTGCTAAACCGTCAACACATACCAGGTCTGTGCACCACAGCACACCCCCAGTACCGTTGTTTTCCAGCTCTTTCTGTGCATTTCAGAATGGTGTTTCCTCTTCTACTGCCCTATGAGGAAAAAGCTGAAATCACAGTGTGACCAGAAGAGAACAAGAAAGCATGCTTCTAGGTGGGTTGAAACTGAAGGTGGGGCCACTCATAGTGGCACTCTCCTGGAATATCCCTACACTTTGGAGGTGGAGGATGGGTCAGAAGCTGAGGCCTTCCTTACATGTCTCAAAACAAAGAATAACAATACTGATTTTACAGGAATTAAGGGAGAGGGGAGGTCTTTGAAAGCCTTTTCTCCCTCAAAACCACAACCCAGGGCATTGCAAAAGCCCTTTGAAAGGCCCTAAACAGTTACCTTCTCTCCAAAGCAATGCTGCTTGCTCTTCATCTTAAGCAAGGCACCTCCTTTGAAGGTTGAAACTGTTTACCACAAGGTTTCTCCAGGTGCCTATCAGAATGAATGGCACATGGGTTTTGATGAAAACTGACAAGCTGTCTGGTTCCCTAAGCGATGCCCTCTGTACCCACGACCCTCACGGCAGATGTGGCTGCCTTAGCCCTCCCTCCAGGAGAATGCACGCAGCAGTGCCTTCTGAGAAGGTGGGCCCTGGCACCAAGGCAAGTCCTGGCCTATGGCTTTCAAAGAAGCTGTTCTCAAGCCAATTGGCTGGTTCAACTGGCATGTCCTCCAGAGAGCTATTACCATCTTCACGGAGCCGGAATGAGTGTCCCTTCCTAGGCAAAGTGGAACACGGGGCTACAAATCTCTTTTAAGAGCTGGGTATTATCAGCCTCTAAATCCAAGAGTCATGAATCTCCTGACTTCGAAGAAAATTAATACGCACCCACAGGCCTCACCATCCCAGACCAACCTACCCCACAGAAGTCTCCCAACTGCCTGGGCAGAAGGAGCTCGGCAAAGGCAGGGGACCACAGATGGTGATTTTCTTTTCTTTTTAACTTATTTTTATTTTGTGTTTTAGTGTTTGCCTGCAGGTGTTATGTGCACCGTGTACACACAATGCTGAGTGGTTTCCTAAAGCAGAGGGTAAATGAGCTCACACGCACCTGGGGTCTAGCCTTCCTCCTTTTAAGTGGACAGAAATGAGTGGGTACACTTTGTCTGTAGCTATGTGCTAAGTATCTTTTACTCGGGATAAAAACAAAACCCTCACTTTTACAACAATAATCCAGTGCTGGCTTGGAGGTGCAATCAGGATTGGGAACGTCAGAAGAGCTGCTACAAGCTTCACCAGCCTGGGCTACAGGACATGACCTCACCTCGAAAAGTAAACAAACCCACAAATAAATAAGTCATAACTTGTAACAGTTGCCTCCACTCCTCATTGTTTTCACAAATACTGGTAAACTTGAAAGCACGACTGTTTATTTTGCAACTGAAACTGATCCTAGGTTGTCATGGCACCAGCAGATGTAGATGGGATTCAATGTGCTCACGAGCTATAGCCAAGCATCCTTTTATTTAAGTATTAAGACATGTCCTGCAATAAACTGTGCCAAACAAAACTGTATGCGTGTCCTTTCTCACTCTTTAGTTAGCAGGTCAATGTCTCTGATTTTGAGGGTAAAACAGGAGGATCAAAGAGGATAATAATTAGGGTGTGGTGGCCCACACCTGTAATCCTAGTGCCTGGAGACAGAGACAGAATGACCAGAAGTTCAAGAGAATCCTCTACCACACATCAAGTCTGAGGCCAGTGTGGGCTGCATGAGGCCCTATTTCAAAAACAAAACAAAAAAAATCTCAGCAATAACAAAAAAGATATCACAAAAGTTTCATTAAATCCAAACACCTTCAGACAAAATGTTCCCAGAAAGACATCACAGGGAACACTGGCTCATCTGCTGCTTGCTGACCGCATATGCTGAGCGTTCTCCTTCGATGCTGGGTATCTCAGCTTCCTTCTGGAAAGAACTGTTTTCAGTTCCTCAGTGCATTCTTACCTCTAAAGCGATTTACTTGAAACCCAAGCAACTTAAAAATAATTTGTCCTAACAAGCCTAACAGATATCATGATCACTGCTAAGGCACCAAGTCTCTTAAAATGATTTTTTAATGAAGCAGTCAGCGTGTGCCTACGATCTCAGCTCGGAAGGCAGAGATAGGAAGGTCACAAGTTCCAAGGGCTGGAGGCATGCACAGAAAACAGATACCTAGCAATCCCCAGGAAATATAATAATAAAGACTGGGTTTGTGTGCATACAAGTTGCAAACACAGCCAACCACACATAAGAGGGAGGAGCAGCGAATGCAGAAGCTGACAGGGAATAAGGCACACACACATTATCTTGACAAGATCCAATCTTCACCACTTACTACCGCAAGGACTAGAGGAAGAAACATGGACTATGAAAAGCCCAGGGAACAGAGTTAAACAGACTGGTTTTCATCCCTTTTACTTTCAATGGAACAGCCATGGTAAACAGCGTGAAAGAAAAATAAAAGTGCCCAGGCAAACCCAGAAACTATATTATAAACTTTTGAAAGCTGATGGTCAATGTTTGATTTATTTGTTTGCTTGTTTATGGTTTTTTGAGACAGGTTTTCTCTGTGTAGCTCTGGGCTGTTCTGGAACTCACTATGCACAGCAAGCTGGCCTCAAACTTACAGAGCTCTGCCTGCCTCTACCTTCCAAGTGCCAAGATTAACGATGTGTGCCACTACACCCAGCCGGATGGTCAATGTTTTAAACACTAACTCTGGCTTAAAAATGGCAATCACATCACAACGTATTACATCATTCACAGCTTCCAACAGCCCTACAGAATTATCTTGATAAGATGTCAGGAAACAGACAAAAATGTTAAGTTTGCCCCAAGTCACATTGCTGGCATGTCCCAAAACTACGCAGTGGCTGTGCTGGCCACAGTGGCCACATTTGTTTTGTTTCTGTCTTCTTGAAACAATGTCTCACTGTGACTCCAGCTGCCTGGAACACACTATGTAGACCAGGCTGTTGTTCAACTCAATCCAACTCACAGACATCCACCTGCCTCTACCTGCCTATCTCCAGAGTGTGAAGATAAACACTTGACCAGCTATCTACAATTTAACAAATTACCAACAGGACACCAAGATGAGCAGGTCCAGTGTCACAGTTATGAGTAGCGTGAAAGCCCCTGATTTTCCTTTGTATGGCAACAATGGGAACTCTGGTCACAGGGTGCTGCAAAGAAAGCTTCCAAAGAGCAGAAATCCCAAGTCTGATCAAAGTTGCAGAATAAAAAAAAAATGAAAAGAAAGTGAAGATATTTGCAGCAAGGCAAAACCAGAAGACAGCTGATTACTCCACCTGACAGAACCTTAGGTGTCCAGACTGTCAGGATGCTAGGCTGGGAGGCAACTGGACCAGCAACTGCAGGGAGCCAGAGGAACTATATACTGCGCATGCTCAGATCTTGTTAAGCGGTTGATACAATGTCCTGAGAAGTGGGGCAGCCCGGGCAGAGGCAGGGGGATACATTTACTAGACAGAGGAAGAAAAGAGCCAGAAGGAATAGCATTTGATCTCTAAGTAACTTAGAAATTATTCACATTGGTGTAATCAAATTAGCATATAACATTAATTTGGGAGGTGTAGAAAGGGCAAATGAGAAAAAGAGACTACAGGGAACAATCTGACACAGTGTTGTCTCCTTTAATCTGCAAAGGAGGGGCTGACGGTGTCCATGCGAAGTAACTGTTTCTAGCCCCAAAATGCCAAGACACAGGGAAGGTAAGTGAATGTTTTAAACTGCAGGAACCAAGGCTGATCACCATCAAACACAACCCTACTAACCATCTATCCCAAGGAAAGTTCTGTGACAAATGACATACTGTTAGCAAAAGAGTTGCTTAGCAAAGCCCTACAAAAAGAGGAGCTCAAAGACTGAATGAAGATCCGACAGTGTGTGTGTGTCTGGCTCAGTACAAATGTGGCTGGGACTGGAGGTCATGAGAATTGGTCTGCAGATGCATGTCGGGACAGATGAAGGGCACCAGAGACAGGGAAGGGAGAGCAAAAACTTGGACTAACCTTGTTTTTTTAAGCATAAATTATCATTTCTGATTTTTTAATGCTAAAAAATAGCTTCTCCTTTGATAGGACTGTTTACCTTCCCAGCAAAAATTAAATTTCAAAACTAGCAGTTGAGGGGGCTGGAACTGTTTTTTTTTTTAAATATTTATTTATTTATTATGTATACAATATTCTGTCTGTATGTCTGCAGGCCAGAAGAGGGCACCAGACCCCATTACAGATGGTTGTGAGCCACCATGTGGTTGCTGGAAATTGTACTCAGGACCTTTGGAAGAGCAGGCAATGCTCTTAACCACTGAGCCATCTCTCCAGCCCCTGGAACTGTTTTTTAGTTTAGACATATCTGCCTAGCATTCACAAGGCTCTGACTCTGGTCCCCCAGGGAAGAGTATAAACTGGGCGTGGTAGTCATCCTTGGCTGTATAAGAAGTTCAAGGCCACACTGAGCTACAGTCTTGCAGCAAATGTTAGCAGTTGCTACAAAGTTCAAAAGAGAAGAGTGGGCTAGTCACAGAGAAACGTCTCCAGTCCCCACACTTAAGAAACTGAGGCCGATCTCTGTGAGTCTGAGGCCAGCCTGGTCTCATAGACAGTTTCTGGTCGGCCAGGGCTACATAATGAGACCCTGACAAGAGAAAGGAAAGAAAGGAAGAGAAGGGAAAAGTTTCTTAATGGCCGGTGTAAGTGAGCATCTAAGAAACATAGTGAACTGATAAACAAGAATGGGTAAGGAAAGCCCCCCTCCCCTCCACCCCGGGATATGGGCTCAGCTATAACACACATGTGCGCACACACCCCGCTCCCTCCCACCCCAGGATATGGGCTCCACTATATCCCAGCAGGCTTGCTTATGTAATCAAAGAAAACAAAAAGTCCTGAAAGAAGGGGCAGTGCGATTGAAACTCCCCAAAAGTCCTGAAAGAAGGGGCAGTGCGATTGAAACTCCCCAGTGTGTTCGCCACTCTCTGTACTCTCAAAGGTGGTTTTCTCAGATCTTTTCAAAAGGAGCGATCTTGTCAAATAAGAAATCCAGGAAGGAATACCTTTAAGGGGCAGTTTCTGATAACCACAGCAGCAGCTAACTTTGAACCAGGAACATGATTTATAAATTATCCTCACCACTAATCACACACTCACATCTTCATTTTAAAGAAAAGTCATGTCAGTTTGTCATGGTCCACGATCAGCCAGTGACAGCTAAGGACTGAAATGCAGGCAGGATTTCAGAAGGCATACTGTGTGATAGTCAAGGAAGCTGGACGATCAACAGTAAATCTCACATCTTCCATTTCCTTCTGATGAACAAAAAAGGGGAGAAATTCAACACGATGATCTGAAAAGGAGAACCATGCTAGATTCCAGACTGAAGTGAAAAAACAGACGTGAAAAACCCTGTCCAATGACAACGCTCTGAAATTACTACTTATTTACGTTTACAGGGAATAAAAAGCACACCATGGACCTGGGAGGTGGCTCGGTCACTAAAGGGCCTCTTGTCCAAGTGTGAGGACTAGAGCTTAGTTCCCCAGCATCCACACTGAAAAAAAAAAAAATCGAGGCACAGACACATCTGTAATCTGGGGGTGGGAGTAGGGGCTTGGCAGACAGAACAGCTGCATCCCCGGAACTTGATGGCATAACCAGTCTAGTCTAGTCTATCCATGAGCAACCAACCCAGTTAGAATCCCAATCTCAAAAGATAAGGTGGAGACCAATGGAGAAAAATGCCTCGCAAAGACACTGTTGGCCCTCAAATGTGTGCAGCCACAAGAGCCTGTGTATACACACACATACACACACATTTCCCAGATCTACAGTCTCAGACTGGCAGCAGGGGTCCTGTGGAATCTGCAGTTAGATAATCCCCAGGGGGCCCACAGGAACAACCCACTAACTGCTCCAGCCAACACACCACCACTTCCTCTCGTCTACTGCCAATGGTGAAGGCAGACACCAGAGTAAATCAGATCCCTTCTCAAGAACCTTGAGGGTGGAGGGCACCTGAATCCCAGCATGAGAGGCAGAAGTAGACAGGTCAGGATTTCAAGGCCAGCCTGAGTTACAGGAGACTCTGTCTCAAAAAGCTAAAAGATGACTCAGCAGGTAAAAATGTTTTCCACACAAACTTGAAGACCTGAGTTCAATCCCCAGAACCCACAGTAGGAGAGGGCTGGCTCCCCAAAGTTGACTTCTAACCATACACTGACAGTGACATGTACATGCATGAATACACACATCAATGCAATTACAATTTTTTAATCAATTTATTTTTCTTAAGATTTATTTTTATTTTATGTGCACTGGTGTCTTATCTGCATGTCTGTCTGTGTGAGGGTGTCAGATCCCCTAGAACTGGAGTTACAGACAGTTGGGAATTGAACCTCTGGAAGAGCAGCCAGTGCTCTTAACTGGACATGGGACAGTAATAGCACTGACCTTCAGGACTGAGGGGAGAGAACATGGTAAGTCTGGACAAAGAGCATTACAGCAATGACAGATGTCATTAGTGTTTCCATGGAGTTCCTTTCTGGCTGAAGCACACTGTACACAAAGTGACATTCAACAAGCTTATGGTCTCTCGACATAAAAGGAAGGGAAGGAGACAGAAAAAAAAAAGAAGAAGAAGAGGAAGGGAAGAAGGAAGAGGAGGAGGAAGGGAAGAAGGAGGAAGAGGAGGGCTTCCAAAGTCATAAACAGGGACTTCTTTCTCCTCCCTCTGAAGAGCACTTCATAATATTGCCATTGAGAAACCACTCCTTGCTTTCCTTCAAGGGGGAAAAAAAAAAACAAATCAATGCCCCAAGTTTTAAGGAACAAGCCCCATCAATTTCCCTCCCACTCCGGCTTGGCTTTTCTCTCTGAACTACAGTAACTGCCTGCAGCCAGGGCTGCTGCCCAGAGAATCGCCCGCTTCACCCTAAAACAAACAGCCCTTTGTGGGGAAACTGGAGGCAGACCGAGAGAAGGAGGGGGAGAAAAACCAAGAAAGAAGAGGCCAGAAACGGAGTCAACGCCCACACTCTGGTCCACAGTCACACAGGTGAAAAGGGACTGGAAGAAACAGGCTCAGTTCAGCATGTTACCCGCCCATCAAGCCTCCCACCACCCTACTCGCTTCGGAGAAATGAATTCCAAGGCTCACAAAGGCTGTGCTGAGCAGCTCATTGTCCAACACACATGGCTCTGGTTCTTAATAAAATACTGCTATGTACAGAAGCCCCTAACCACTGAGCCAGCCACACTGTTGTGATGAGTTCCCACCCCGACTCACAGGGGAGGAAACTCAAGTTTGGAGAAAGCCAAGGTCACACAAGTGAGAAAGCAAGCTCAGAATCCTCATTCTTTAGGCTCCAAAGCCCAGGTCTTTGCCACAGCTCACACCGACTGTACAAGGAGATTTTAAAATGCCCTTGGAAGCTCACCAAATGCACTCTTGTGAAAGACAGGTAAAACAAGGTAGGTTTTGTGTTCTAGAAAATAATTCCTTGCCAGGGATGAGGGTTGTCACAGCAACCAGCCTCTCAGTACAGTCTTATATGATCAGCCCTCTGTCTGGGACAGGGTTCCTGGATGGCAGGAACCGAGCCCTCTGTTCTAACTATTTCATTTGCTGGCTGGTCTGGAGAAGGGGTAGGAGGGGAGGCATAGGATTCTTTTTCCCACCAAACTCTGATGCTGATCTGATGTCGAGACTGACGGGGTTCAGAGAGTCAGAAAAGTGGGCTGTGCAAATTTGAAAGCAAACCATTGGCAACCCACACCTGCGATTCCAAGACTCCCAGGGAAGCCGAGGCAGCAGAATCACTGTGGGTGCAAGGACTGCTGGACTAGACAGCAACCTAAGTAGAGTGAGAGCCTAAATAAATAAATAATATGAACGACAAAATAAATAAATCACAATAAAGCGAGGCCGGAGCCTGAAGTCAGCCTGCTCGGGTTCAGATCACAACTCTGCCACTTAACTATGTGACCTTCAATTACTTGGCTGTCTGGGGTGACTGGGCGGAGCAGCCAGGCTGAGGAGCCAACCAGCCTTGGTTTCTTCGACTACAAATGAGGAGGGTTGAGGAGAGTATGAGAGCATCTACAAGGTGCCCTAGGCCCCAGCGAGCACCAGGCCTACCTCAGCCTTTCCTCTGGGCACTTCCACATTAGGCACTGGGTGTGGGTTCTTGTTTCGGTTTTCACGATTTCACCTTGCCAGGAGCTTCAAGGGGGTTCTTGTTCAGCCTTTTACTCTGTCATGTCCCAGCCACTGAGAAGTCATTCACAAGCTTCACTTCCTACGAGTGAAGAAAGCTCCCATTCTCCCGAAACCACAAAATGGTTTCATAATGAGAGGGAAGAAAAATACCCGCCCCAAATCCTTCCTGCTCTACCTATGCTATGCACTGAAGCATTTTTAAAGGCAGCCATTCTAAAGCTGTCGAACACTGAAACTTTAAATGGTGAATTTAAATTGGTTGGAGCACCTGCCTAGAAAACGCACAAGAGCCATTCCAGCACCACAGAAACAGGATGTGGTAGCACACACCTGTCACTACTGCCCTTGGGAAGTAGAGGCAGAATGAGCCAAAGTTTCAAAGTTCAAAGTTAGGACCAGAGAGATGGCTCAGTGCTCGTTGTTCTTCCAGTGGACCCATTCGGCAGCTCACAACCATCTGAGATCCAGTCCCTCTTCTGATCTCGGAGGGCATCAGGCATGCATGTAGTATGCAGACATATATGCACGCAAAATACTTAGACATGTAAAATAAAACTTTTTCACAATAAGTTTTAAAGAAGGGGGCTAGTTAGTGCTACATGAGAATGAGAGAGAGGAGAAAGAAATTTAAAGTTATTTCACTTGGGACACATAGATTCAATTTCACATTGCAGTATCACTGCTAAGGTTTAGGAACATAGGCCGGGCGGTGGTGGTGCATGCCTTTAATCCCAGCACTCGGGAGGCAGAGGCAGGCGGATCTCTGTGAATTCGAGACCAGCCTGGCCTACAAGAGCTAGTTCCAGGACAGGCTCCAAATCTACAGAGAAACCCTGTCTCAAAAAACCAAACCAAAAAAAAAAAAATCTTTAGGAATATAGGCAGCCAACACAAGGTTCCCTTTCCAGGAAACAGTATAATAGCCACTGGGAATGACTGAGAGTTAGATATAGAGGAGAGAGGGAGAGAGGGAGAGAGGGAGAGAGGGAGAGAGGGAGAGAGAGAGATACCCCGAGAATCCTTGTACTAGGATTCTAATTTGGCTAGTTCAGAGATCTCCCAAAATACTCCTGCACTCTTTTCTTCCAGAGAGTGTGCATGCAGGTAAGTATAATTCCGCCACATTAGAAGTCCCAGAGCAGATACAACGGTGAAGACAGGAGTACCAAGCTAGTCTTGATACAGATCTGAGGATGAGTCTGTCTTGCACAGAGAGGCACCCAGTCAGCAGGAAGGGCTGGGATGTTCTCTCCTTCAAGTTCAGAACTAGTATCTAGGGATTTTCCCCAGAACCTGCTATGTCTTCAGGCCAGTCCCTGCAAAAGGACACATACCCAAACGTAAGGACTGGAACTGACACATTACAAGTTTTGTTCAACTGTCTGTGAGTGTGTGTGTGTGTGTGTGTGTGTGTGTGTGCACGCGCGCACGCACACGACACACATGTATACAGGTGTGCCCGCTCTCTGGCTCCAACTCATGTGTGTATGTTGGTAAAACAAAGGGATGATACCAAGTTTTGGAGTATCTGGAGTTTTAAAAGCGAGCCGGCTGTAAGAGGAAAAACCTGTAACTTCTGCATTCTGGATGACTGCTCCAACTTCAAGGCCATCCTGGTCGACACAAGGAGGTCCAGGCTAGCCAGGTCAAAGCTAGCCCTGCTTTAGGAAACTAAAGAAAAGTGTATTGTTCTCCTATTCCAATCCCATGCCTCCAATTTATCTGGCCACAAGGCTATCTGCTACTAAGGGCTTCTACGCCCAGACTCTCTCCATCCCACATCACTATTTTCCTTTAGTCTATAGGAAGTTCTTATTTGAAATGTTGAATTAGCTAACCTTTCTAAATCAGATTTTACAAAAAAAATCCAGATTTTTTCTGATTGAAAAATCAGAAATCTGGCTCACATTCTGACAGGGCACAGAACCATCAACGGACCCTCTTGAGCGAGGCCACCTCCTCCCACCGCTCCTCGCTCCAGATCACCCCTTCGCAGAGATGAGACCCTAACCACCACAGTGTCTCTCAGAAGGTGCTCCTTAGGCACGGCACGCCTTGGTCATTCCTAGAGACACCTCTTGCTCTATCCTCCCCCACACTCTCTCTTCCCCATGCAAAAATTAACAACACAATTATGAAGCTCCTACTTGGCATACAATCTACCCAGAAAAAAAAAAAGCAATTTAGAACTAAGCAGAAAGAGAATTGCTTTGTAACAGAAAACCATTTTAAAAGAATTAAGCTAAAAGGGCTAGTGATATGGCTCAGTGGGTAAAAGAGCTTGCAGCAAAAGCCTGCTGAGAGTTTGATTTTGGAGCCCTCAATAAAGTGGAGGGAGAGAACTGACTCCAGAAGGCTGTCCCTTGACCTCCACTCACACACGGGCACGTGGTGGTGCATGCCTTTAATCCCAGTACTCAGGAGTTCGAGGCCAGCCTGGTCTACAGAGCCAGTTCCAGGACTGCCAGGGCTACACAGAGAAACCTTGTCTTGAAAAACCAAGAAAAGGGGAAAGAAAAAAAAAAAGTAAAGAGAAAAATGTGTGTGTGCCTGTGTCTATGTGCCTATGTATATAAAAAGGTTACATATTTTTGCAAAATATGTAACCATCCACTTTCCAATTGCACCTCATCACTGGCTAAATGTAAGTCTGAAACCTGAAATTGTCCAGATAGAAGATTTGACTGTATGAACTCACTCCACTATAACTATATCTGAACACAATGAATGCAAGCAGCCTGGGCATGCTGACACAGGTCTGTGAATGCAACTGACAAGCAGACACAGGACGATTACGGTTCAAGGCCAGCCTCAGAAAAATAAATAATTTTTAAAAGGAAAAAAATAAAACAACAAAAATCCAGAAGGTGGGGGAAATGGCTCCTTAGGTAAAATGCCTGCCACAGGAGCCTGCCAATCTGAGTCAGACAAATAGAGCCCACACATACAGTAACAAATAAAACTGTACAAGCACAACACAGTAAGACCCAAGCAATAAAGAGTATAAGCTGTATAAATGAAGCCGACTGTATGAGACATAGATGTATGGACACACACCACACACACACACACACACACACACACACACACACACACTGCTTTGGGTATATTATGTTTTAACACACCTGTATGTTACAGCATTTATCCCACAAAGACACGCCCCCTTGGCAAACAGTCACACTATTCGGCAATCCATTCCTCACAGCGCGTGGTGTGGAGTCAGGTCTGCTTATGAGGAGTATGCCTAATACGTCCTAGTGTGGCATCCCGCCATGAATAGAAACGACTAGAAAAAGCACCAGAACAATTAGATGACTTAAAATTATTCTCTGGGCACTCAGGAGATGGCTCAGGTGATAAGAAGCCTACTGAGCAAGCAGGCAGACCTGTTGGAGTCCCAGCTCACACAAAAGCCACATGTGACAGTACCCATGCGCTATCCCAGCACAGGGGGGAGTGCAGAGACGGACTGGCATTTACCCACAGCTAGTCTAGCCCATCTGTAAACTCCCATCTCAAAACCTAAGGTGGCAGGTGAGGAAGACAACTGGCAATGACCGCCAGCCTCCGACACACACACACACACACACACACACACACACACACACACACACACACCATGACCCTCTGCATTCTAGGATAAGCATTCGCCCATATGAAGTTGACCGTGAAATGACAAGAACAGTACACGACCCACAGGAGCAACGCTGCTGAAATGACCTGAACACACAGCATGACCGCCACAGTCTCGACTCTGGGCCTCCCTTCCACCGAAGTATTACAGGGTTTATAAGATGAATACAAAGTTTCAGAAAAGAAACAAGGATGAAGCTTACAGGGGCATAGGAGAACATGACATCAGTGAATCTGACTTCAGTCTCCGCCTCCCTTGCACGGGGGTGGGGGGTATGCAAATCATACACCCTACCCATCCTCAGGGCCTCACCTGCCACGTGAGTAAACCTGCTGCTAACTTAAGACTGGTCAAAGAATTAAACAAGAGCACACATGTATTTCAGGGCACAGAGCTGGACAATTAATCAAGGCTGAATAAATGACGGTTGTTATCATTAAGAATTCTAGGAACTAGAAGTATATCTTGGTGGAAGAGTCCTTGCCTAGTGTGCACAAAGCCGTGGGTTTCATTCCCATCATAAAAAATTAAACAAAACCAAAAACAAGCAAACAAAAACACACCTTTCAGGCATTCACTAAGTTATCTACTTCCTGATCTACAAAACGGGAAAAAAGTTACATCTGAGAATAAATGATTTCCAATACATTTGTTTGTGTACTTGTTGTTGGGTGGGGGGAGGACCATGTGTGCCACAGCATGCACAGAGGTCATAAAGAACATGGAGTCAGTCTTCTCCTTCTACCAGTTAGGTCAGCCAGGCCTGACAGAAGGTCCTGTACCTGCTAAGCCTGCTTGCCAGCTCTATACGGGATTCTAAGAGCTCTAGACTTCCACCGCAACACCTGAGTTGTCCACCAACTCTTTAAAATGTCACTGTGAACAGTCTGTGAAGAGAATGTTGACTGATGGGATTAATTTTGGTATCTGGGACTGACCTGAGGGTCTCATGCATACTGGCCAAGACCTGCACCACTGAACTAATCCCATAGCTGATGACAGCTTCTTTATACCCCACCTTGTCCCTATAGTGAGGAAAAAAGAGGTTTTCAGCAGCCAGCAGCCTCTGGAGAGAAGGATCCCCGCAATCCTTCTTCTCTTGACCCTGTACAGCTCAGACCCAGCAGTGAGTTTCTGGGTTGGGGCACTGTTCCTCACTGTGGTTGAAAGAATAGGAATACTCCCATAGGCTCCTGAATTTGAAAGTTTAGTCACCAGGGAGTGGAGCTGATTTCAGAAGATCATCCGACATTGCCAGATTAAAATCTGAACAAAGGGAGCTTGAGGCAGGAGGACTTCAGGCTTAAGGCCAGCCTGTTCCAATGCATCAGTAAGACCTTGACCAAAAGAGCAAACGACGGCAGAGATGCATCTTAGTTGTTTGCCCGAGTTTGATCTCCAGCACTGATTAAAGGTGGGTATGGTTATAATCCCAGTACTTGGAAAAAGGAACCGGGAAGATCACAGGTTCAAGGCCATCCTTGGCTATGTGGTGACTGGGAGGCCAGCATGGGCTGTATGAGATGATCTCAAAAATAAATAAATACATAAATAAATAGGGGGGTCAAACAGCTACAGAACACCAACAATTCCCACTGTAATCCTTTTACAAAAGGAAAAAATAATAGTAACAACCCAACAAAGCAGGAAAGACAACCCAAGAAATAAAACAGCACCTAAAAGTCCTCTTGGAACTAAATACCATTAGCAGTAAAACTGAAAACGGAAAGCTAGCTGCATCTAGCTAGTCTCACTTTTCCACAGGTCAGACAAACTGCAGTCTCACCATGGAAACAACTGCTCAAGAAGGGACCACAGGTGCCATCTTGCCCAGGACTCCTATCTCATAGCGGCACTAAGAGATAGTGCTGCCCTGGTCCTCACGGTTTACGCCCATGTGAGACATCTACGCCTTGGCTACTTTGGGGCAAGGAAGGTTTTCATCTGCAAGACCTCCACAAAATAATAATATAAAAAGCAAACGTCATCAATTCCACCTCCAGAGATTATGACTTACCAAACATGGTCAAGAAGGCGGACAGGTTTTTGTATGTGTGCATGTTTGTGTCCTGTGCATACATGGGTCTGCACAAGCATGTGTAGGCTAGAAGTCAATCTTGTATGTCATTCCTTAAGCACCATCCCTTTTTAAAACAACTTTTTATTGAGGCTGGAGAGATGACTCAGTGGTTAAGAGCATTGACTTTCAGAGAACCCAGATTCAATGCCTAGAACCCACATGACAGCGCACGACTTTCTGTAAATCCTGTTACAGGGGACCAGACTCCCATGGCAAAATACCAACACATACAAATAAAAATAAATTAAAAATACATTTTTCATTATTATTATTAGTGTGTGCACGTGTATGTGTGCATTAAGTGTTAGGGATGCATGGATACAGGGATCAAAGAACAACTCTGAATTTTTGTTTTTTCTGTTTTTTTCGAGATAGGGTTTCTCTGTGTAACAGTCCTGGTTATCTTGGAACTCACTTTGTAGACCAGGCTGGCCTCGAACTCACAGAGATCCGCCTGTCTCTGCCTCCCGAGTGTTGGTATTAAAGGTGTGCGCCACCACCACCCGGCTCAAAAAGCAACCTGGTGTGACTGGCTTTCTTCTTCTACCATGGCGGTCTTGGGGTCAAACGCTGGTCACCAGGCATACACAGCAAGTTCCTTTACCAACTGAGCCGTCTCTCCAGATCCTGGTACATATTTCAAAGAACAATATTCTCCACACCGACTCTGACTCGGGTTAAGGAGAACTGAAATCACATTTCTTAATATTTGAATTCATGTCTTAATTCAAAGCCTGAAATCTCTCCATTTATCCTCTGAGGGGCTCTCAGATACCGGAAAAAGAAAAATAAGCAGGACAGACATGAGACAGAGACGCCCTGTCTTCCCTTCACTGGCAAAGACTTACTAGAGCTTGGAGACAAAGAGACAAACAATTAAAATACCACAAGTCAGACTCACTGGACTGAAGTGGTCAGTCCTTCCTAAGTCCTTACAGCACCGGTCTCCCCGACTTTGACAGCACCCTGAACTAAGTCTTTGCAGATTATAAATGCTAAGTATTTTTTGTCAGGAAAACAGCTATTCTGTGGGCTTCTGCTCCAACAAGACCGGAATCACACCTTTGTGCTTCCTGAGGCAGAGTGGCCATGACCCCAAGGAAAGCATTGTGGGAACAAGTTTGGAACTGTATTTTCTGGGCTGGCTTTGAGGATGCAGCCAGTAATTCCATCACTGGGAAGTCAGAGGCAAGGGCATGATGAGTTCAAAGTCATCCTCCAAAACAGAGTTTGAGTCCAGCTTGTGCTATGCAACTCCATCCCAAAAATTTATTTAAAAAAAAAAAAAAAAGGACAATTGTGTTTCTTCAAATCTCTTTCCTAAAGGTGGCATTCCTTGTCCTCTTTCCCTGCTACGGCACAAGAGTGCTGAGCCATTCTTTTAAGATTTCTTCCTGGCATCCCAAAAAAACAAACAAACAAACAGAAAACAAAATCCACCATCCTATCATAGCTCCTTGGTTTCCCCAAAAATGTTTATTTGCAACCTAAAAGCGCCTACAAGCATTCTGACCACTAACGAACTTTGTATGGTTTCCCCGGAGCAAATCCCTTCTGGCTAGAGATTTCATAATCCAGAGAGCTCTGTCACCTGTAAAGCTAGAAATCCCACCGTGCGAGCCTCCTTTTGGTTCAATTATATAAATAAGACCCGAGGGACCTCAACTGTTTACACACACACACCTCCAGACAGAGGAGAAATCCTTCTGAGCCTTTGTATTCTGACGCCTGTAACTGTTATGTGCAAGCTTTGACAAAACACCTCCCCGTGGCTGGATGGTCTCATCCACAACACCCATTCCAGTTTTAATTCTTTCCTTCCTTCCTTCCTTTCTTGGCAACCAAGGGAATTGAATCTAGGTCTCAAACATGCCAGCCCAGCATTCTACCACAGAGCTACAGCCCAGCAATGCAGGACAATATCAAAGGGTTTCATTGTCATAAGTCATATGTTCACTAAATGCCCCTTTTTATAGGATTATCCCTGATCTCCAGACGTATACACAGGTTACCTGTGAACCAGGACACGAGGACCAGTTAACCATATGATTTGGACAGACACGACCACAGTAAGGGACAGAATACACCGAACATGCATAATGAAAGAGCTACATACATAATCCATCATATTTAGAATCTTGCTCCTTCGATACTACAGGATGGCTACCATCCAACTTAGGGACTGGGGGTTGAGTTTGGGTGGTAGAGTGCCTGTCTAGCAAGCACAAAGCCCTGGGTTCAGTTGAAGCACTGTATTCACCTAGCGTGGTGATGCGTGCCTCTAAGGCTAGCACAGGGAAAGTGGCAACCAGGTCAGGAGTTCAAGGTCATCTTCGGGTAAGTAAGGAACTGGAATTTGAGACAGGCAAGTCTGGGATACTTGAATCTGTCTCCATGAATCAATGAACCAACGAATATTGCTGAAGAGAGCTAAAATACCTGAAGAACCTGGCACTAAGTTCCTATAACGTAACGTCCGGCCTGTTTTCTTTAGTGCACATCTAGGAATGATGCCTAATATTCTCATGAAATCCAACTGACACACAAAATCCCAGTGCACCTTAAAGCGCAACAGCAGATGCTTGAGTCCAAAGCCCAGGTCTCTTCTTCATCGGTGTAAAGTTGTCACCCAGTGCTCTGGGCACACTGGCACAGAGAAAACCACACGGAGCTTGAGTGGGAAGCAAGTTCACACTGCCTACCTCCCTCACAAGTTCAAAAGCAGCTCTGGCCTGGCAAGTTTCCAATTTCAGCAGTTCTCCTCCAGCTGTCGTCTACACAGAATGAAAAGAATCCCAGAGGAGGAAGTAGGCTTTCCAGACACTTGTGACGCTCCAACAACAGCAAAACGGCAGGCATGGCAGGTACAAACGCCACCGAGAGAGCTCGGAGCAGTGTAGACAAGAGACTCCCATGAGTCCCACACCAGAGTTAACTAGCCTCTGGAACCCCTCCGTACCCAGCACACTCGGCTCTCGGAGAAGACCAACAGCACCCCGAATCTGAGAATGCTGCTACAACCCCATGAGTGGCAACTGCTGTTTCAGAAAAACCATAGCTGCCCACTTTTTTCCCTGACAGAATTACAAGATGGAACCAAAATCCCAAAAGCTTGATAAAGTAACAGAAAGTTCAACTCAACCTCTTAAGAGGCGGAAAAAAAAAATATTGCCCCATGCACACAAACCTAGCAGCTCCGGCAACAAATCCCTGAGAGTTTTGACTATGACATTGGTCTGTGGTAGGTGCGGCTTTAAAAAGCAAAAACAAAAACAAAACAAAATCAGAAAGGCAGCTAGCAAGCCAGCTTAAGCGACAATGAAACCTCTGCATAAGTCTAGGGGCAGTTTTCCTACAGCTCCTTATTGGCCACTCAATCACCATTCTGAATCCCAGGCTCCTCAGGAGTGGGGCTGACAAGATATAAAGGATCACTTGGGGGCTATTTTAGTTGTCAAATTCGCCGAAAGGAGATAAATTATTCTGTCCCCTGAAAGGAACAGATCAAGAGCAAGGCGATCAACCTTGACCCATGAAACCTCTGGAGTAACAAAACAGAACCTGTCTTCACGTAGGCCCTGTTCCTTGGGATTTTTAAACTAGCTTTTATGGAATTTAAGAATTTGCTAAAGGAGCCAGATTGGGCCTCAGAACCCACACTCCACTTACCTAACATTATCCTGCATGCAAGCCATCAACCGCCCTCAAAGTTTTCCGTCTCCTGATTAGAATATGCAGACCCTAAGCACTTCAGCTCTCCGCAGAGCCTCAGGTGTTATCCCTCACACGTCAGAAACTACCTCCCTTGCCTGACGTGGTGGCGCATGCCTTTAATCCCAGCACTCGGGAGGCAGAGGCAGGCGGATCTCTGAGTTCGATGGCAGCCTGGTCTACAAGAGTGAGTTCCATGACAGTCTGGGGTACACAGAGAAAGTCTGCCTTGAAAAACAAAAGCAAGCCGGGCGGTGGTGGCGCACGCCTTTAATCCCAGCACTCGGGAGGCAGAGGCAGGCGGATCTCTGTGAGTTCGAGACCAGCCTGGTCTACAAGAGCTAGTTCCAGCGCAGGCTCCAAAGCCACAGAGAAACCTTTTTTTGATCCTGTCTCAAAAAAAAAAAAAAAAAAAAGCAAAAAATAAAAAAACCAAAACCACTCCCTCTAGTCAGAATTGTAACTTCACTTCTGGGAAGGCCACCACCACCATACTCCCGCTCACTGCAGACGGGAAGCACTGTCAACTTTGGCACTAGCTCTGTGTGTGTGTGTGTGTGTGTGTGTGTGTGTATGTGTAAATATGCACATGCCTACAAGAACTTGTGTAAAGTCTGCATACTCCATTTCGGGCTTCGAGATAGGGTCTCTCATAGAAGTTGGGGCCCATGTCTCAGCTTGGCTGGTATGTAAGCCCCAAGGATCTTCCCGTCTCCCCTTCTCCAGCACTGAAGCTAAAAACACAGCTTTCATTGTAGGTGTGGGGATCTGAACTTGGCTCCCAAAGCTTACATATGCTTTGGCACTGCTGAGGTCACGGACAACCTCTTTAGGAGCACAGCCCTGCACATTCAGGCTTGTCTGTTGTTTTACAGTATTTACTCAGGGGGAAGGGTATGAATCAAACAATTTGTGGAGGTCAGTCTTTCACCACGGATTCCAGGGATTAAACAGCCTTCCCTGCTGAGCCATCTCCAGGGCCCTCAAGGCTCTTGAATGACCTGTCTACCCACCTGAAGTCAGCAGCACCTGCCCCATGGCTATGAGAAACACACATTCCCCACATATTGCCAACAGCCTGCGAACAGACCAGTGGAGAACATCAAGTTTATTTGCTGGCTTGCTGGAAGGTAACTTTCCCACTAACTAGGTTAGTGTTTTCTATTTACTTCTCAAAATCCCACTGAGGTGCACCCCGATTCCTTTCTCTGAGACAACCACACCCCTGCCTCCTGTCACACTGTCTACTCTGGTCTCTGCCCATCCTGACACACACATTGTCACCCTGAACTATTGGACTTCTGCATGTTTACTGCTCTCGTGAGCACAGCGATCCCCTTCTTCCAGCTCATCCAGGATCCACTCTTCCTGCCAGTACTCAATACTGTTGGTGTTTCTCAGCTCAAACACCAAGTCCTTTCAAATTAGCACTTGAAGAACATGTGCGGCCTTCCGTGTCACCAGGAAAAGGCCAACCTTGGCTACGGTGTGAGACCCTCCCCATTTCAAAAACAAAACAAAAAGAACATAGATGATCATAAACGCAAAGCCTTATGGTCTGAGCCAATTTACCTACAACTTGCCCACAATACCGGGAAAGTTCAATTTCCAAAACAAAGAGCTCCTAAAACAATTTAACTATTGGGACAAGTCAAACACATCAGATTATTGTAAAATTTTAAAAAATTAAAAACTCTCAGCAAAACTTCATAGAATATGCAACTTAATTGGGGGGGGGGGAAACGACACTTGTTGACCAAGGTTTTTCAATGGAAAAACAGGCAAAGAAAGCTGCAACCGTGGCTCAGTACTCTTGCATCAGAAGCACCAGTGCTCAGAGGAGAGGGAGGTGACCCTGGGTCATCTGAGGACAGCTCACTCTGCCCTTAGTCTGTTAGGCTTCAGTCAACAAAGTTTACACACCTTCAATAAAAACTAGAGGAATCTAAGATAGTATCTTTGAGTGGGAAGAGCTGGGAGGAAGTCTCCATTTTGGAATCGTGTCCAGCACTGTGGGCTACTTCAACGTTTTATGGAGGGCTTCCTAAACAATTAGCAAGACAACACTCCCCTGTTTCCACCTCAATTCAGTCTTCAACTCTTTTTCATGAGATACTGGATTTTTAACTTGAGTTGAAGTCAGGACAGTTCTGGCCCTGACCTAACAGATAACATACACGCTGTGTTGAAGAGCTGTAAAACAGACATTGTCTATAGACCTAACAGGGGTGTTTACAAGGCAGGGTGACTCCTCTGGGTCTGTAAGACAGCCTGAGGTGCCAGCAGCTTTGGGGAGGAAGGGCTGAACCCTGTTTTCCTTGGCATAGGATGGACCCCGGGCTATTTATTAAGTAAATAGCCCTCACCCGTACAGCAGACAGGAATTCCCAGCTTGTCCGGGCCTCTTCCTACACTCCGGCACCGCGAACGTACTAGGTGCTCAGTAAACGCTGCTAGGGTGGGGTTTTATTGTTTCAACTGCCAAGGAAAGTTTCCAGGAGTCAGCTCTTCTACATCTCCTCCAAAACCACATCTTCGCAGCTGTCTTGCCCAATACAAAAATAAAAACTTTAAAAAAAAAAACTTTTCAAAGTCAAGTTGAAGAAAATCTTGGGAGGAAACGCAAATCAAATAGGAGCCCCAAGAGTCTCAAGGTGGGGCTCCAGTTAGGCTAGGACGCCCAGGACGCCCAATACTTGGTCTCTTTGCCTTCCTCCTTCCAGCGCCCATCTCTTCTTCCCTTGCTTTTTCTTCCAGCAATCCTACTTCCCCACATTCAGCCACACACAAACCGTAGCTGCGTGGGAACTGCTGAGACCCTACACCCCAACCCTCTCCAGAGGGGACCTACCTCTCCTCCCCTCGACCCGAAGCAGCTCTCCTTCACTGCGGATGGCTTAAAAGGAAAAAAAGAAAAAATCAAAGAACAACAACAAAAATCTTATTTCTTTATCTGTTAGAGATACCCCACACGAAGGGGGACAGGAAAAGGGGAGCGCCCATCGACCCTCCAGTAACTGAAGGCGACAGTCTTCTGGGCTGGCACCCCACTTTTCCTCTTTTCCAAGCCCCTAAACCAGAATCAAGCAGAAGTCCGGTTCCCAAGAGCCCACGCTTCTAAACAAGCTAGAAGCGGATTATACCGGTACCCAACCCGGAGATGGCCCGCGGCGCGCAGGGTGCACCTGCGGCCCCAGTGCCCTCCCCCCGGGCGCCGGGGGCGGGGCGCAGGGCCTCCCCTCCCCAGCCCGCGAGCTCCCCGCGCGGCCCACCCGGAGCGGGACGAAGGCGGATAGGGAGGCGTTTCTGGAGAAGTTCAAGGGCTCCTCTCGCCGGCACCCGGCCAACCAGGCCAGACAGCAGACACCCACCTCCGGGAGGACTCGGAGCCGCCGCGATGGGCAATCTCCGCCCCTACGATCGCGCGCACGGAGGCCGAGGCGGGAGCGCGGCACCCGGCACCCAGCCCGCGCAGGGCCAGAAGCGGAACAATGTCCCGGCGCTGGGTGGGGGCCTGGTCGCGCAGCCCGCCCCGGCGTCCCGATGCCCTCGTGGGTCCCCGATCGCGGCCCCGGAGGCAGCCTGGGCTCCAACGCGGCACGGGGCGCGGAGAAGCTGGACGCCTGCGCTTCCCGGGGCCATTCCACCTGCGCCCTCCCTGCCCGGGTGGCCCGACGCGCACCCACCTTCGCGGGCAGCCCTGGCCGCGCGCGCTGGAGCTTAGGCGGAGGCGGGAGGCGGCGGCATCACCTGCGGCGGGCGGCGGCTGCACCGGGACGCGCCCCTAAGGCGCGCGGCGCCCTGGACCCTGAGCCCGCGGCCCCGCCCGCGGCTGCCACCTCGAAGCGCGGCGGAGGAGCCGGGGCACCCCGGGCGGCGGCAGCGGCGGCGGCGGGAGCAGCAGCACATGACTCTGTAACGAGGGGAATTAGACAAAGCGTAACATGGACTCCGGGCCCGTGCAGGCGCCGCAGCTCTGGGACCAACCGCAGTCTGCGAGCGCCGCGACTGGCCGGGTCGCAGCCAATGGGGCGGGCCCGGGCCTCCATGTGATTGCCTGCGCTGTGCCCGCGCGCCCCGCCGCGCCCGCCTAGGGGTCCGGCCGGCTGGTCCGAGGTGCTGGGTGGTAGGGAGGTGGCCGGGATCCCGGACTGGCTGCTAGCCGCTCAGCAGGTGCACCAGGCAGAGAAGAATGGCTGCCGAACGTCGCCCGAGGCGCAGTGCTTATCTAACCCCAACGCGCACCTGGGCAGGGCATGGTGCCAAGCTGTCTGTTCTCTGTAGGAACGGGCTGGGTTGGGCAGCTTCGTCGGTCCTGCAATTTCAGGAGGGTATTCTGACCCCTAAAATTCGATCATTTGGAGATTGGGAGAGTTGGGGGCGGGGGGGCGTTAAAAGTCATCTAGTGCCTTCAAACTCGAAGGAGAAAGCAATTGCCAGGGATTTGGGGAACTTGCAATTGAATGTCTGCGCGAACGGCTGCTCAGCTTATCCAAGCTACTTCTGGTATTAGAGCAGTTTCTCGCTGATTTTGTTTTCAACTGGCTCTGGACATCCCTCACCAGGTTCCTTTTCACCAAAATCCTCATGCATACAAAACAGGCACTTGGGAAGTCGTTGTTAAAAGTTTACCAACTTAATCGCTTTCCCGTGTGCTTTTGCTGTTGTGCGGTAGAAGTTTTCTTGGTCTGTTTTTCCTCCGTGGAGAGACAGAGGCCAAGACACCGAGTCAGGCGAGCTAATTATTTTGGTAAAAATCAAAGAAAGCAAATGATCCCTCCCCATACTTAAGTATACTTGTCTCCTTTCATCCGAAACCACGTGCTTCTGGAATTGTGGGAAGTTGTGCCCATAAACATCCCATCAAGATTCATTTAACATCTCATGGTCTTAATGAGCCAGTGCCACAAGGCACCCAAGAAGGGTGGGGTCCTATAGAGAGGCACTACAGAGATGGTTTTCTGAGCTTCAGAACGACGACAGGAGCTCCTTAAATGGTGAGCCACTGGACACAGCCCAGACAGGGAAGGGGTGAGCGGCGAGGACCCACGCCCTCCCGCTGAGCAGCGCAAGGGTGGTTCAAGATGGAGCCTCTGCTTTCTCTTTCCTTCCAGGACCCTTCAGAGTGCAGCCTCTCCTATTCCCCACACCCTGCCAAGGAGGAAGTGCGTAGGCAGCCAGTGTGTGGCAGGTGATCTAATTACAGTCCTGGGTTTGCTGATCTGGGGGGTTAGGCGTTTTCATCCCACTGCTATCCGCTTAGAAAGTTCCGCCCTTGGGGGGGGGGACAACACTATACTCCACTTACTTTTCTATCTTCCCTTTGTTTTAAGTGGATTCTTGATTTTTTTAAAAATGGTTTTATTACTGGTATAAACTAAAAGTTGGGTGGGCATGGGGACTCAGGTCTGTAATCTCAGCCCTTGAGTCAGGAGAAGAGCATACCAAGTTTGAGGCCAGCATGGGTTACACAAGGCCCTGTCTCAAAATCCCCAGCCCCCTAAAAAAGACTGATAGAGTAAACAAATGATGTTCAGACAACAGTCTATAGCACACACCCAGAGAGAACACACTGTCACATGCTGCATGTGAGACTAAATTGCACAAACTAATGAAATACAATTTGGAGATTCTGTTTTGTTTTTGAGACAGACTCCCTGTAGTCCAGGCTGACCTGAACTCACTGTGTCTGCGGAACTCCTGATCTCACCTGTGGAGTGCTGGAGTCATGGGAGACTGAGTCACCATGCCCAGCCTCGAGATTTGTTTTTAATTGTCCTGTAGTCTGGTTTCCTACAAGGGAGAGCAGGTGCGTGCATGGAGGCCAGCGGTGCTGGATCCACTGGAGTTAGTCATAGGCAATTGTGAGTTGTCTGATGTGGGTGCTGGGAATCCAACTCCAGCCATCTCCCCAGCCCCTCAATGTGGGCATTTTGTTTTGAGACAGAGTCTCTGTATGTAACCCTGGCTGTCTTGGAATTCACTGTGTAGACTAGTCTGGCCTTGAACTCACAGAGATCCAGTCTGCCTCTGTCTCCCAAGTGCTGGGACTAAATGCAACGTGAAAAGCATATGTAATATTTTTAAACACACAATTCCACATCTAAGAATTTTTTGCTTTTAGTACATGAATGGAAAAAATATGTGTCAATATTTTCACAAGCGGCCTTCTACAACATATACTAATACAGTGGAAAACGCTATTGCACCCCTTTCCCCACCCCGAAGGAAAATAACCAGGAAAGGCAGAGGCAAAAGAGGAAAACTGAGCTGGGCATGGTGGCTCACACCTTTTTTTTTTCTTTTTCTTTTTTTTTTTTTATTGATATTTATTGAGCTCTATGTTTTTCTCTGCTCCCCTCCCTGCCTCTCACACCTTTAGTCCTCGCACTTGGGAGGCGGAGTCAGGCGGATCTTTGAGTTCAAGGCCAGCCTGACCTACAAAGTGAGTTTCAAGACAGCCAAGACTGTTACACAGAGAAACCCTGACTCAAAAAGACAAAAAGAGAGATTATAAAAGATAAAAATTAATCTTAAATTAGAGTCAAAAATTAAGAAAAGGGTCTGGAGCTACTCCAGACATGCCTACAGTTGTTACACGAAACAGCCATGTTTCCAGGAAGTTCAACACAAAATGTTGCTTATTAAGCAGGGAGTGAGCACCTGCTCCTGTGCGTGGCACGCAGAATGGCCACAGTGGCCAGTCCCACCCCACAAGCACTGCTCTAGTTCTGCGGCTTACCTTTAGCCTGTGTAGCCATGAGACAGTACAGCCAGGTGACAGTCACATTGGCCGAGGTGACTGAACGACTCTGGAAAAGTTCGTTACGTTGGTATTTATCTATCTGGGGGCTGAGGAGCACCCATGCCACAAGCGGTACCGTGCTTAGAACTTGCAGGCGCCAGTCTCTCTTCCTACCTCATGGACTCGGGAATGGCACTCACAGGCTAAGCACCTTTATCCCCTGAGCCATCTCGCCAGCCCCAGACTGTCTTCTAAGTGGCTTCATTTGCTCTGAAAAGTCCCGCTAGTCACAAAGCTGTCTTAAAAGCCCGGGTATGATAAAGCCTACTGTTTGATGTACCTCTCCTTTCCCCACGTGCTTTAATTAAAGTCAATTTGCACTTAGCTGTGCTATAGTGTGCCTGAAGTCTCCATGACACTGGATGATGAGCAATTGCCCTTCCTACGGGAGCGCCAGGCTCCTGAGAGGTGAGATCTTCACCTCCTTTTTCCATCTTCAAGTAAAAAGCCCAACATATAGGCCGTAGACACCCCAATAATCCGTAGGCATTTTTTTAATGTACGGAAATCAAACTTTACAAATTAGTCTCAAATATGCTGGGATAACTTATAAAGTGGAAAAGAGCCCTGGAGAAAAGGACTAACTCTGGCTAGGCCTGAGTGTCACATACAACGGTAGTGATGCCAAAAGGCTTCTGGGAGTGAGACTGTATGGGGAGGGCTTAGCCAGGTGCCTAGAACACAGCGTTACTGGTGCCAACATTCCCACATATCAAAAGCGTGAAAAGATGTATAATCTACTGTGGCTCTCACGGCACTGCTGATGGTTAGATCCCCACAGTGACCTACGAACGCTACCAACACACAGTGTGAGCTCGGCCTCAGCAAATGATAAAGCAGCAGCTTCTCATTTGGAGCTTTGAGGCAGGGTCTCATGTAGCCTACACGGACCTCGAACTGCCTGTATAGTCAAGGGTGGCCTTCAACTTCTGTAGGTGCACCTGTCCCCAGTGCTGGGATCACAGGTGAATGCCACCACTCCTGGCTTTATCTTCACGCTATCCTCTGAGCTAACTCTCTTCTTTTCTCTTTTTAAAATGTATTTAAGCCATCTCACTTCTTAGACTTAAATAAATAAACCCTTAGCCTCGGGAACAGAAGGTGAATTGCCTCCTTTACAGCGGAGGAAATTTCCTTTTAAAAAATTTTTTATTTTATTTTACATACTAATCCCAGTTGCCCCTCCCCTCCCTCTTCCCCTCATCTCATTCCCATCTGCTCCTCAGAGAGGGTAAGGCCTCCCATGGAGGGGGAGGGGGGTCAATAAATTCTGTCATATCACTATATTGAGGCAGAACCAAGATCCTCCTCCCATCCTGTGCCTAGGTGCAAGGTATCTCTCCATAGAAAATGGCCTCCAAAAAGCCAGATCATTAGAGATAGCTCCTGGCCCCACTACCAGTGGCCCCACTAACTGCAAGCCACCCACTGCCATCTGCATTCAGGGAACCTAGATCAAGGCCTATGCAGATTCCCCACAGCTGAGGAAATGTCGGTGATGGACGCCAGCCTAGCTGTGAACTGGTCAGAAAGGAAATGGACCTGGGCGGATCGTGTTGGGTAACTTCCCATGATGTAACGCGTTGCCAGACTGCTAAAGTTAGAGTGTGTCGAAATTGAAACCAGAAAACTAAGGCACACGTCTTAACCCGAGAGAACGGGAAGTCCATATGTGCCTCCTCAAATGGGTTCTGAGATTGGCTGATTTCTGCAGCCTGGCTGGCAGAGCAGGCATCTCCTGATTGGTAGCCCCAGAGTAAACGCACAGTTTTGGTGAATTGGGGGAAAACAACAAACAAAGGAGCAAACATAGAAAATTCAGCCACCTGCAAATCCGTACAAGCTCTGTTTCCTGCCTGCTCCTGGCCTGGCTAGAAAACAGTGATGGGAATACTTTCCTGGAGAGGGACAAATAAGGAGAGAGGTGACACGAGCCAGAGTCATCAGTTGAGACAATTGAGACGGATGTGACTAGGGCGAGAGACAAGGGGAGAGTCCTCGGAGCTCGAATATCTGTCCTGCCTACACCTTCCACAGTAAACACCACCATGCATGGGGCTGTGGTCTTAGGGGTGAAAGCCAGGGCTTCTGGAATGTGAGGGAAACACTCCAACAATTGAGCTACACCTCCAGCCCCGACTCAGGGTTTCTACTAACACATCTCGTCAAGGTAGCCGATGATGTAGTGAGCAACCCTTGCTGCTGAATTGGCCTCTCAGAACCACTGAATACTGTCACCTACTTTAGGACACTGGCTTCTGCCACTGTCCCAGAAATCACGCTCACTGCTTTCGATGCCTGTGTTCACGGGGTTTGCAATTCCTCCCCAGGCCAATGACTCCATTCGTATCTGCAGTACTGTGCCCTCTCTCCTAAGCTCCAACCTGTGCTCTGTTTCCCAGCTTTCCCACTCAGACATCTGAGGCTAGCACAGACTTGAGTGACCAGAACTTCATTTTGGTTTCCCTTTGGAGCTGGCTCCCCCTCAGAGCTGCCCTCCCCCAATTTGGTAAGGCTGCCCTTGGCGCTGCTTGGACTGAACGTTCTGAAGTCATCTAGGCTTTGTCTTTCACCATCTCTGTCGAAACCTTCAGGAAATCTGTTAGTTCTTGTCATGGCTCAAATATAAAGTGTTCTGAGCAGGCTCACGGGCCCGGGACTTGGTCTGCAGCTGGTGGCATTCTTCTCTGGGAGGCTTTTGGAAAGTTGAACAGACGGGACATTGTTGGAGGAAGTAGGTCACTGAGGGACATGCACTTGTGGAAATAGCTGGCTTCCTTATTGCCCCGCTGTCCTCCCTCCAGCACCTGTGAGGTAGGCAGCTGTGCCCTTCCTTACCTGCTATCTCATGATGCCTGCTATCCCATGATGTTCTGTATCATCTCAAGCCCCAGCAATGGCCCCATGTAATCAGGGCAGGCATATCTGTAACCCCGAGCCAAAACAAATCTGTTCTTCTTCAAACAACTCTCAGGTACTTGTCACAGCAATGACACACACACATACACATGCACACACCACACACTTCTCTGCCTTCTAAATACAACCTGATCTAGTAGAGTAACAGGCTGTCAGCAACCACCTGCAGTTCCCTAAGACTACATAGTCTGATGGCCTTGTTTTTAGTTTGTACAAACTTCACTTTGTAAAATGACACAATTGACTAACATTTCTCAGAATGTTTGTTCCAGTCAAGCTGTCCTTCCTCTGATACCGTGTTGAACTCATGGGCCATCCCCTTGTTGTGTAATAGTTTGCTCCTAGATTGAAATACTCCATCCTACAGGAAAGGGGAAAGCCCCTTAAACCAAAAGCTAAACACTCAAAACAGCTTCCTGAAGGCCCTGAAACTGACCAGATTTACCAGGCTCCTCCTTCCCAAAGCAAGCAGTGAAGATGGTTGAGAGTCACTCTCGGACAAGACAAGCTGCCTGGAAGAGGTGTAGACCAACTGAGGCACCTGGAAAAGACACTCTGCAGCCCGCTGAGCAGTCTGCAAGCTGTGCAGGGTACTCCAAGTTCCCAGCTTTGTAAGCATCTGGGCTGGGGTGGCCTTTGGTGACCCAGCTATCTTTAGTCATCTCTGCTCTGATAAGTACCTCTCACCCCTATTCCTATGAGGGAAGCCAGTAAAACTCATTGACTCACCAATGTGGACTTTGCTGGTGTCCTCACTGTGCTCTGTTGTCAGCCCCTCTCTGGAGTGAGTAGACATTTGCTTCTGTCTCCCAGGGATATTGTCACACAGCACCTGCCTCTCAGGTCTTTGGGCTCAGACTAGGAACACTGGATTCACCCGGTCCTCTCCAGCTTACAGATCCTGCACGGGGCTTTTCAGCCTTCATAACACCTGAGCCAATTCCCATAATAAACCCTCTCATGTTCATATCTAAATATTTCTATCATCTACCTAAATCTATTTGCCCATCTATTATCTATCATTACCCAGTCTACCCATATAACTGGAGTCTATTGTGTCTAACTCTCTAGAGGACCCTAATGTAAGGAGTTAAGGATATGAGTATAAACCACGAGAAAGGGCCTGGTGAGTTTCTTCCTGGGAGTCTATAATAGCCTATAATAGCCACCTGTGTGATAGTATGACATAGGTATTTTTGACTTTCTGTCCTGTCATATAACTCCTAAAGCTTTTGGAAGCTTGAAAGTTGTGTATTGTTGCTGCTGTTGTCTTAATTCCTTCTGTGTCAGTGTGAGCCGATGGCTGGTCGGTCTTACGTGGCTTTCCAAAGGGGAGCTGGTCGCCTGGAAGACCAAGTTAGAATTTGAGAGTTAGTACTGTGACTTTCACATCCCCTGACCTCTGTGGAGTGAAGCTGAAGGTGAATTGACCACTCGTGACCAGTGACTTATCACCAATGTGTGTGAATGAAGTCTCAAAACACCGTACAAAGAAACACTCAGAGAGCATCCAGATCAAGGTGGCATGCCTAGAGAAGTCTAGATGTCTGGTCCCACACTGCCCTGTGAATCTCTTCATCTTTATCCCACATGCTTTTCTCTACAATAAACTACTAAGCACATTTCTCTGAGAGCCATGGAATCCTAGCAAATTAAATTTAGTGACGGGATTGCAGGGGCCCCAGTTTATAGCTTCTTAGTGGCAAATGCAGGCCACAACCCAAGACTTGCTACTGGTATCCAAAATTACAAGAGCAGACTTGGGACTGAGCCCTCAACCTATGGGATCCTATGTTCAGGTAGACGCTGTTGGGGTGAGCTGAATGAGATGATGATCAACTGGGATCCACTGCAGAATTAATTGCTTATTTGCTGCTGTGGGCGGAGAAGATCCCCATACCTGTGACATCACACCGTTGACATCATAGCACTGTGGTGTTCATTGTTGCTGAGTGAAAAGACAGGGAGACAAAGTCTGAGCTCAGGGTTCCCCTATGTGGGCCCCTGAAAGTTGATCTTGAGCCCACCCATTTGAGCTCCTCTTTGCTGTGGAACAATGGTCTGTACCCTGTCAATTGTATTTTAATAAAATGCTGATTGGCCAGTAGCTAGGCAGGAAGTAGAGGTGGGGCAAGGAGAGCAAGAGAATTCTGGGAAGAGGAAAGAGTCTGTCTGCAGTCATCACCCAGACACAGAGGAAGCAAGTTATGACTGCCTCACCAAAAAAGGTACCAATATCAGCATTTATTTAAATGCACTCCCCCCCCTTTAAAAAAAAACCAAGAACTCTGAATTGAATCTCCTTTGTTTAGCTGTTCTCCTGACCATTATCCATAATATCTTGTAACCAACATTCTAAACAAAG
>JAQHUG010000107.1:758469-775250 GCA_028555095.1 Dicrostonyx torquatus | reverse complement strand
CCAAGCAGTGATTTAATTAATACAGTTTCTATGTGATTATTTCAGAGCTGAGTTGCTGAGCAGCCAGGAACCAACAAGCAGCCTCCTTACAACAAATACATACTTTGTACACCCCATCAGAAAAGCTTTCTCTTACAGACACAAATTTAAAAACGAGTGTTGTCATTCACCAGTGTTCCATTAACATCTCAGCATTCTGGAAATAATTTCTTTCAAGCAAAGTGATCAGGCAGCTCTTTGTCCTTCTGTGGCAAGCCCTTCCACCTTCTGTCTGATCGTGGGATATTCAGAATAGCCTGGATTCTGAAGACAATCCTATTGACTTGTTGTGTTTTAATGCCAACACAATTCCAGGGGGATGGACTGCTTATTCAAGCCTCCCTCAGAGCTCCCTCTTTCCCTACACTGCACACATACACCGAGAGCAAATCCACAAAGTCTGAATATCATAAACTGCAGTCAGCAACTTCAGGCCATCAGATGAAGGCATGGCCGAGCTCCAGTGGAGGGTGGAAACACCCTGATGGCAAGCCAGAGGACTTTGGAATGATCGGCAGACTGAGCATGAACAACAACCGGGCTTTTGTAACTACTAAAGTCCTACTCAGAAGGACAAGTGCACACGCTAAACTACTCTGCCTCTGCTGGGGGCCAGCAGTGCTGTTTACAACTTGGACCCCAGGTCATTCAACTTTGACCCGGGTGGACTCCAAGTTCGGGCAGATGGGACTCTGCTGTGTTTATTTCCAGTGTCTTTTTTTTTGTTGTTGTTTTTTTTTTTTTTTTTTCGAGACAGGGTTTCTCTGTGGCTTTGGAGCCTGTCCTGGAACTAGCTCTTGTAGACCAGGCTGGACACTTGAACTTTTTCTCCTGCTTATTTGTTTTGTTGGTGCTGTCGGTGCAGTTTAGGGGTGTGAGTTTGACACGAAAAATGAACAAAAATCTGAGCTGGTAGTTGCCCCTTCTGCCGGCTTGCTGTCGTTCCTGCTGCTGGCTGACCAATGCCAAGATGAAGACCAGAGACCGTGCAGGTGTGAAGTGCTTGAAGCTGCAGAGGGCAGTCAGGCGTTCCCAGTGCCCAGCTCTTCCACCCGAAGCTGGGACTGACTTTTCTAACTTCCTCACCTACCTCTTCAGTTTCTTCTGGGTTCACAATGAACCCCTTTGTGGCATGAGCGTGATGTGTGGGGGCTGCCATCCAAAAATAAGCTATTGCACCGAAAAGGAAAAGGCTGGTTGCAGAGGCGTGCCAGTCAGCCACGGTGTTCTCTAGCTGTTATTGGGTAACGTCTGCAGATTCTCTTTCTCTACACAAAGCCAAATGGGGCTGATTAAGCTCCTCTGGTGTAATTTTTTAAAAAGAAAGGACAAGTTAAAAATAGCCTAAGAACAAGTGCTAGGAGCTCAGAGCAGTTAAGAAGCAAGGATGGGGTCTGGGGGCAGCTTCAGAATCGCCATTCACAGACCCGCGGGGCAGGACAAAGAGCCCTTGAAGGACAAAGTGCTTTCCAGGGTCACACTGAGACGCTGTTTCTTTTCTCTTTCTTCCCTCCCTCCCTTCCCCCTCTTCTTTTCTTTCTTTCTTTCTTTCTTTCTTTCTTTCTTTCTTTCTTTCTTTCTTTCTTTCTTCCTTTCTTTCTTTTTTGAGATGGGCTCTCATGTTGCCCAGTGGCCTTATACTCAGTGTGTAAGTGTGTAAGTGTAAGATGACCTGGGACTCTTAATCCTCTTACCTTCTGCGTGCTGAGGTCACAGGTATGAGCCTCCATGAGTACAGAGGTCACAGGTGTGAGCTCTCATGAGTGCAAGGTCACAGATGTGCACCCCCATAAGTGCTGAGGTCACGGGCGTGAGCCCCCATGAGTGCCAAGGTCATGGGTGTGCATCTCTGTACCGTTTTCTACAATCATGATGTTCAAACCCAGGACTTTGTGCTAGCGAGCAGCGCACCGCCTGAGCCTTTGTGGGAACAGTGCAGTTGAACTGAACGGACTCAGGTTTGTGCACGTCCGGTTTTACAATCCAGCTCTCCTCTGACAACTGTCACCCAGGCCTCAGTAGTGACACCAACCACACCAGTCCCCGAGGTCTAGGCTTCCTCACCGGAGGGTAAACAACGCTATCCCAGCAGGTCATGGATAAGGCAGAAGCAGATTGAGAGGGGCAGCCAGTTGACCGATGTACGGACCCACGTGCCAGTCGGGGAACCCAGCTGGAGCCCCAGAGGACTCAGAGTTGGGGAGGGGTGCTGGCTCCTGAGTCTAGGGAGGCAGAGGGCAGGAGCTGCAGCCAATTTGGGACTGGGGTCAAGTGTGCTTCCCTCATGCCTCTGGCTTGTGCCATTGGCCCAGGAACCCATCTTCCTTAATGTCTTGCAGAGGAAATCACTCCAGTCTCATGGGCTCAACTCCTCGACGTATGAGGGAATAATAGAAACCAGGTTTTTTGGGGGGCATGTTTTGTTTTTGTTTTTTGCGGGGTGGGATTGAGACAGGGTTTCTCTGTGTAGCTTTGGATCCTGCCCTGGAACTTGCTCTGTAGACCAGGCTGGCCTCCAACTCAGAAATCTGCCTGTCTCTGCCTCCCAAGTGCTGGGTTAAAGGTGTGAGCCACCACTGCGTGGTTAGAAATAATTTTCTAAAATTACATTTTACAATTTACTTATTATTATTTTATGTGCATTAGTGTTTTGTCTGCTGGTATATCTGTGCGACAGCGCCAGATCCCCTAGACTGGAGTTACAGACATTTGAATCAGGTCCTCTGGAAGAGCAGCCAGTGCTCTTAACCTCTAAGCCATCCCTCCAACTCTAGAAACCATTTTTAAGTGCTTATAATTTAATCACACATCTTGCCAGGATTTTCTCCATACTATATATATTTGGGGTAGTTTTTAATTACATTAACTTTTAAATTTTCATCCAAGTCTTTATTGTACATTGGAGCATACTCTCACCTAAACCCTGTTACCTTGCTGTTTTTCCCTGACTTTCTCCCTTTTGCCCCTTTTCTTTCTAGACAGTTAAACTTTGCAGATTATTTTTAAAAAAATGTTTTAATGTGAGCCAGGGTGGTTTAATCCCAGCATCGAGAGCAGAGGCTGTTCTCAAACTCTCAGTGACCTGCCTACTGGGAAAACTGAGCCTTCTAGAAGAAGGCCTTTAACTGCTGAGCCACGTCTCCAGTCTTGACTCTTTTCTTCTTTATGTTTTGCTTTAAGAAAAATTCCATTGTGCATATAGAGCACATTTTCTTTATTTGCCCCTCTGGTGTGGGTACCTACACTGGTTCTAGAACTTAGTGTACTAATGGTATTGCAGTATAAATTAATGTGCAAATGTACCTGTGTTTGAGTGTTTGTGTTTTGATTTTGAGAAAGAATTTTACTACGTAGCTTCCAGCTGGCTTCCAACTCCAGGCAGGCCCCTTGCCTCTGCTTCCAGAGTACAGGGATTGCAGGTAAGCACCACCATCCCCACTTGTCTGCATTATCTTATTTAGTCACTGGTGGGCCTAAGTTCAAGTCCTCTCGTGATCTGTGTCAGGCAGGCTACCCTCCCCAAGTCCAGTCATAATTTGCTCCCGCTGCCAGAACACAGCGCCATAAACAAGGTGGATCTGACAACACGCATTGGTTTTCTGAAAGTGTTGGAGGCAAAGTCCAAGACGAAAGTGCTGAGGGCTCAGTGTCTTGTGACATCTTTATCCTTAGGTTGCCTCTGCCTGCTCTTCTCCACGTCCTCACGTGGCCTTTGGGGTCTCTTCTTAGGACACCGGTCTAACTGAATAGGGTCCCACCCTTATAGCCTCATTTAACCTCAGCTATTTCTGTAGAGATTCCTTCTCCAAACACAGCCATGCTGGGGATTAGGCCTGGGGTCAGGGCACAGACATTTAGAGCATGACTGCTGGTTTCTTCAACAGTAAACGTGAATGGCTCCGGCTTTTGTATCAGTGGAGAGACCTGGACATGAGAGCATGTGGGATGTGCTCAGCAGAGCACCCAGCCCAGTCCACCTGCATGCCAGGTGGTGCTGCTGCTATCTGCCCACCCTTTGAACCCACAGCCCAGACTGTCAGTAGCATCATTAGCAAGAGGCTACTGTACCCCAGCAAAGGTTTTATGGACCCTAAAACCTGCCTTTGTCCCACTATGCTGCATGGCTTCTTATGGCCTGGTTTATAGAACGTGTCACAGAACCTGGGGATCAAACTCAGGCTCCATGCATGCTGAGCTATTGACCAAGCTGCTTCCTTATGCAATGTAGCGATGATAAGATCTGGAGTCATTTGGACTCTCCTAAGAGTGGAACCGTGTCACTTCTTGTTTCCTACTAACAGTTAAACACTGGCATATAGATCTTTAGATGGTTTCACATTAACTATTATGTACTCAGTTTCAGGAGCTGTAGCTTACCTTTTAGTTTTCTTTAAGGCTAGGGATCCGGCCCAGGGCGTACACTAGGCAATCGTTCTGTCAGTGAACTGTGTCCTCAGCCCCCTACACATCCTAATTCTCTGGTGTCTGGCGCAGTAGCCGTCACATCAAAGATAATCAGAAGTAAGTATTCAGTTCAACGATCTTAGCTCTGCAGGGAAAATGAAGTTGCTGAGTCTAGCTATGTTGTCACAGCTCCGCAGGGTGCCCTGTGTTGACCACAAAGGCAGACCACAGAGGTGGCACACTGTCCATGCTTGTATGAATCAAGGAAGTTTGTTTTCTTTTTAAACAGGGTCTCCTGTATCCTGCCTGGGCTGGCACTAGACCCACTACATAGTCAGAAATAACTTTGGTTTTCTGGGTTTCCTGTTTCTACCCACCAAGTGCTAGGATTAGAGATATGCACCAACTCACCTAATTTTTCCAGCGGTTGTTGATTTATTTGCATGTGTGTGCGACAGCGTGCATGTGGGAACAACTGTGGGGGTTGGTCCTTTCCTTCTACCATGTGGGCCTGGGGCTTGAACTTGGATTGTCAGACTTGACAGCAAGCGCCTTTACCACTCAGGTCTCTCTCCAGCACTGCAGCTAGTTTTATGCAGTGCTGGGCTAGGGTTTTAAATTCAGGGTCTGTGCAAGTCACCTTCCAGCCTATATCTCCAGTCCCGAAGCTCCCATTCTTTTTTCTTTTTCTGGAGGAGGGAAGGTTTTGAGACAGGATTTCTCTGTAGCTTTGGAGCCTGTCCTGGAACTTGCTCTGTAGACCAGGCTGGCCTCGAACTCACAGAGATCCACCTGTTTTTGCTGGAATTAAAGGTGTGCGCCCGCCCTGCTGGAGCTCCCATTCGTGAAAAACAAATATGTAGAGATGAAACATCTTAAGGTAACAGCCGCAAATGCAAATCGGATCAGGATGACGGAATGCAGAAGTGTGAACACATTCAAAGGGACGCGATGAGAGGCTACCCTTGTCACTGTCACTCAGGATACCCAACGAATGTGGCAGTCGTGAAGGCCCACTGGTTTCAGAGGCAGAGAGCAAAGGGAGAAGACGCTTCCAGTAAGCAAGGGTGGAATGGAGTGAGGAATCCGGAAAGCTTTGTTATGACTGCCGAGATACCGTTCAGCCTGGAGTGAAATGTCAGAGGCTAGAGCAATGGAGTTTTAGCACAGGAATTCTAGGTGCTGCAAGCAAAGTCACTGAAAGGAACAGCACAACTGCCCATGCTGGAAGTCACTTGAAGGCGGCTGATAGCAAAATAGTCCATGCTTGTCACTTCGGGAACATCACTTGCTCTTGTTAAACTTCAGTTTCTTAATCTATAAAGTAGAGATAATTATGCCTATGCTACTTGACAGAGACGTGAGATGGAGTGGTTGAATTAGGTATACTTTGAAAGGTCGAGACTGTTACGGGGTGGGGGTTGGAAGGGAGCCATTATTCATAGCCCATCAAGCAGCTTGTGACATCTGGCCCGGTGATGTTATCTGTAGATTTTTATTGTTTATTTCCTGTTTCATCTTCCTGTTGCTGGGTCTCTTGCCGCTCTAGCAGGCTCTTCTGGCTTTCCGTGTCGCCAACCTTCCCATGGAGCGCCCTCTAGTGTCAAATGCTACAATGATTTACTCTCAATCTAAACGTGACCGTAAGGATCCTGGTTGACAAAGAAACTGGCTTTGGAGTGCTACTTAAAACTTATTTATGCTTGGAAGAAACCAGCATAGGTCCAAACTAATTACTATGAATGTGGGGCACAGTTGTGTGGCTGGGTCAGACTGCGGGGCCTCTGGCAGTGGCACCGGGATTTATCCCTACTGGCTTTTGGGGAACCTGTTCTCTTTGGATGGATACTTTGCTCAGCCTAGATCCAGTAGGGAGGGCCTTGGACATTCCCCAAAGCAATGTGCTTTATCCTCTCTGTGGTGAATGAAGAGGGGAGAAGTAGAGGGGGTGGGAGGAGGGGAGGGAGTGGGAACTGGGATTGGCATGTAGAATGAAATCATAAAAGAAATTATAAAAAAAATTTATGTAATCTATGTACAATAAATAATTAAAAAAACAACATTTTGAGACAGGGTATCATGCAATCCAAACTAACCATGAACTCACTGTGCATCAAAGATGACCTTGAGCTTCAGGCTTCATGCATGCTAGGCAAGGATTCTTATCAACTGAGTTAGTCCTCTGCTGCCAAATGATTTGTCATTGTTGTTGCTGTTGCTTTTGTTTTGTTTTGTTGTTTTGAGACAGGGTCTCCCTGTGTATCTCTGCTGTCTTGGAACTCACTCTGTAGACCAGGCCATCCTTGGTCTTACAGTTTGGCTCTAGCAGCCCTGGAACTCAGAGATTCTCCTGTCTCTGTCTCCCAGGTTCCAGGATTAAAGGCGTGTACCACCACACCCAGAAAAACCTGCATACTTGCTGCTGCTTATGAGTTTATTAGTGTGGAAATCTCCCTGAGACAGTTAACCTGTCTAGAAGCTTGTTTCCTCATTCATAAGAAGTGGAACAGCCTCCTTGGCCACAGCTATTGTCTGTGGTGGTTAGTTTTCACTGTCAGCTTGATTGGATTTAGAATTGCCATGGAAACAAACAGATGCATCTGATTTATTTCCAGAGAGCTTTAACTGAGGAGGAGGAGGACCCTTCCTGACCATGGGAAGCCACAAATGAAAGTGAGGACCTGAGGGGAGCACCAGCCTTCAGGTCTCCCTGCTGCCTGACACTGGATGCCATGTGATCAGCTGACTCACACTCCCGCTGTCCTGCCTCCCTCATTGTCATGGACTGTACTTTCCACCACAAACCAAAAGGATCCCTTTCTTCCTACCTTAGTTTCATGGGGTATTCTCAAAAGCTGCAAGGTGCTGTGGAAAGGTTCTAAAATAACGACTCCGCTCCAGGGCGATTGTTCTGAATAATGTGTAAAAAACATGGCCTTTAACAGACATATCTTAGTTCTGCAATTATGCGGAATGTAGAGGACTAGGTCAACGTCCGTGTGGACATCAAGTAAGAACTGTATAGAAGATGCAGTGGGGAGATAACTCAATAGACGTGGGTGCTGTCTGTCCACGCATATGGATGCGAGTTCAAATCCCCAGAACCCGTGTGAAAAGCTGGACTTGGCAGCACATGTGCCTGTAGCCCAGTCTGCCAAGGGTAGAAGCGGCTGTGGCTCCATAGCTGCTAGTCTCTCACAGGCTCAGAGATGGACTCTGTCTGGAGGAGGTAAGCGGGGGTGCGAGGTAATACTCCTCAGACATGAGAATGTGTACTTGCACATACACCCACACGTGTGCACACACCACATCACACATACATATCCCCCCCATCTTAAGAACAAATCCTAACGTGTAGTCTAGTAAAACAGTCTAAGCCACTATCAAAGCGAGAAGCCATTGGTGATTTAAGGAGACTTGTTGACTGCCCAGCTGTGTCTTCTGTCTCTGGTAAAGGTTTGCATAGATGACAGAGAAAATGCCTCCGGGGAGTTAGCCCCTTGTCGGAAACATTTAAAGGACAGAATGGAAGAGAAGCCTTCTGCTTCTCTGGGGGACCTCAAGCCCTTGTTCTCGCCTAGATTTTGATAAACCAGTTTCCCACTTGTGCTGACTGGGAGGAGGGGCTCGTGTTTCGGAAGCAGCTGTGCGGAGGCTCTGGACACCCCACCCCTCTTGCGAGTCCTGTCTCCCTGGCTACAGCCAGGTTCCTGCGAAGCAGCAGGTGCAGGGTCTGAAGTGATGAGCGGAGTTGGCTCATTCCTCCCACATTTCTCTTGTTTTAAAAACTAAGATTCCTGGCAGCAATATATGTAGTGTGATATGTATGCATTCACTTAAAATCTTAGTGACCAGGCAGTGGTGTTTCATGACTGCACAGCAGTAAAGCGCATGGGACATGGAAGCAGAAAGGTGACCCTATGTTGTCCTACTGAGGTCCCTTGGAAGGGGCTGCTCTCAGTGTCTTTTCTCACTCTATTCTTCACTAGCCTCAAAGAGTTCAGATTCCTGTGTAGTGGTATTTTATTTAATAAATAAAGACTACCTGAAGATCAGAGAGTAAAACAGCCCCACTGGTCAGCCTTACAGACCAGGCAATGGTAACACACACCTTTAATCCCAGTAGCTACACTAGTTGCCATAGAAACCGGACGGTGCATGCTTTTAATCCCAGTGGTATACACCTTTAATCCCAGCCTGAGAGAGAATTATAAAATGGTAGGAGACAGCGTTCAGAGACAGTCTCATTCTGAGATTCCTGGAGGCAGGATTGCCATTTCGGACTGAGGTGGAGCAACAGTGGCTAGTTGCTTTGCTTTTCAGATCTTCAGGTTGAATCCCAATTTCCCTTTGTGAGTTTTTATTAATTTTGTTTCATTCCTGTGTGATTTATGGGAAATCCTCAAAGATTGTGATGTTTGTTTCTTTTTAAGACAGGGTCTCTCGTATCCCAAGCTGACCCTGAACCTATTATGTAGTTGATGGGGGTGTGTATGTATGTGGTGCTTAGGACTCTGGTCAACATCCAGCAGCTAACACCTCCAACCCATGGGCCACTGTCAACAGAACAAGTATAACCTGTGTTTTCAAACTCGATACATGTGTTTAGAGACTCTTGCTGCTTCCATATCTGTGATCCCGTCATCTTCCCGGGTGTTAGGATTACAACCAGGTTCCACCATGGCCAGTTCTCATAGAACACTGTCTTCGCTCTTGAGACAGAATTCAGGAGCCTAGGTTACCCTTGAGCTTGCTGTGTAGTTGATGATGATCTTGAATCCCAGGTCCTCTTGCTTCTACTTCTTGAGTGCTAGGTTATATAACTACATCCCCACACTCAATGTATGAGCTCCTGAGAATGGAACACACCAGGCAAGAATCCTATAAGTGAGATACGTCCTCAGCTCCATAAGCTGTCTTTTCTAGGGACATCAAGTTGGAGTCAGGAGAATTAAAAGTTAAAAGTAGCTAGGTGTAGTGGTACACACCTTTAACCCCAGCACTAGAGAGTCAGAGCCAGGCAGACTGTAGGACCATGTCTGAAAAACCAAAAAATGAAAACAAAAATACAACCAAAATAAACAACCACAAAATGCTTAAATGTGGTTTGGTTTATGCAAAGGCTTTGGAAATGGACCAGATTGTTTAGGAGTGCCTGCTGGCTCCAGGCAGGTCACACCCCGTAAACACCTGTGCCACTGGCAGGAGTGATATGTGCAGTATGTCTCTTGACATACTAAGCAAACATACTACTTGACATAGTAAGCAAAGCCAGAGGGGAGAGATAGGGGCTGTATCTTTGCTTACTCCCTCTGTCATTTATTCTACCACACATAAACTGGCTTTGATCTTCTTCAGCCACACGATCTCCATCCAGCAGCCCCCAACACAGGACATAGATGGGACCAGATTTTCTAAAGCCATGGCAGGAGCCTTAGCCCATAGGTTCACTTGTAGCCTCCGGTATCTCCTTTCCTACCCCAGGAGGTGAATAGGACAGCACCCTGTAGGCTCGAAAGAGAAGGGGTATTTCCATAATGTGCTAACATCGTGATGTGCCTTCTACACCATGAACGGATGAAGTTTCCTACTCTAGAATAAAGCTGTCTAAAATTTAGTGTGCGTAGAATCGTGCGTAGAAGCCAGTCATATGAAGAACCGAAGTGAGCAGACACCCTTCCAATGTCCCAAAGGCCTACCAGGTTCTATTTCTCCAAGGCTCCACTACCTTCTCAATGTGCCATCATGGAGACCAAGCCTTACACATTTACTCTTAGAGGGGATATTAAAGATACAAAGTACAGCATAATTAAATGTTCCCACCCAGAAGAATAATACAAATTGTCAGTCATTCAGGCTTGGTCCTCTATGGTTAGAACATCCACGGAAAAGATGGCTTTGTGTAGCTTCTGCTCTCATGCCAATTCCTGTCTTCAGCTGCCCAGGGCAACCTCTGACCCCTATTGTGTTTAAGGAGAAAGTGGGACAAAGGGGATGAAAATGTCTGCGAGTGCTTGGCATTCCCTGGTCTGGGCAAGCATCCAATTGGGCCCTTCTCTGCTGATCTCAGCAGTGGAGACGCTGCTCCCAGGCGCTCCTCCAGCATGTCCCTTGCTTGGGTGATCTCCTGGCCACTGGCCCCCGACTCTTCTGTAGCTTATCCTTAAGGATAGGGTGTTCTCTGTCGGAAGAGCTGAAGAGGGGATCTTGAGGGCAAAATCCCCTTAAGAAGGCTCCAGGTCAACTCACTACATGCTGTTGCAGCATCTGTATGTACTCCGTCAGGATGTCCATGTTCCTCTGACCTGCTCATGGTGACGCAACCTCTAGGTGGCTGCCCTTCATTTGGAGGCACCTAACACATCGCATTCTAAGCCTCACGTTCCAGTGGCTCCAGAAATCTTCTCTAAGCCAGCTACCTCTTCTGGCCCATGGAAACCCTGCACCATCACCCAACAAAATCTGCCTCCTGTGTTCTGTTTCCCAGCCCCTTGCCACCCCTTGCGAACCCTCTGGCCTCTCTCATAGGCCAGAGGTGAATAGGGAGCTGAGGTCACAAAATCTGTCCTTAGCTTCCTCTTCAAGTCTTGCACAAATGAGCAGACCACTCGCTTGAGAATTTGCTAACTCTGTGTGTCCTCAGCCATGGCACTGTGACGACTTCCTGTTCTAAGACTAGCTGTGATGTGTGCCTTTCATAATCAGCATTTATTACTCTAACAGGCAATCTCCATAAACCCTGAGACCTTGTGTTTCAACACCAGTCTTGACATCTGTTAGTCCAGTAAGTGAGACTCTGGAGGCTTTGCTGTAGCTCAGCTGATAGAGTGCTGGCCTAACATGTGTGAAGCCCCGGGATCAATCTGCAGCACCACACAGAAAAAACGACGTACGTGTGTGGTGCATCTAAGACAGGATGCTACAGAAATACGTGTGCGTCTGTGTTTATTGCTGTTTGTCCCACCATAGTCAAGACGTGGGAGTGGCTTAGATGCCCAATGCAGATGGATGGATAAAGGACATGTAGTACACATGCGCAGCGGAGCTTTTCATTTCTTGAGCCAGGGTCTCAAATAGCTCAGGTTGTCCTCAAACTCTCTACCTAGTTGAGAATGGCCTTGAACTTCTGGTCTCTCTGCCTCCACCTCGGCCGTGTTGGAGTTGCAGGAACACAACACCAGCTTATGCGGCGCTGGAGACTAAACCCAGAGCTCTGTCCACGCTCTCCTGATTGAGCTGGACCAGTCCCTTTAGTAGCACTGTTTCAACCCTGAGAATGAATACGTCATTTTCAGGAAAAGAAATGAAACCAGAGATTGTTGTGTTAAACAAAACAAACTAAATCCAGAAATAGATAAAAACATTTTTTTCCTCATTTGGGGGACAGAACCCTGTGTGTTTGAGGCCAATCTGGTCTTCATAGTGAGTTGCAGGTCACCCTGGTCTACATAGTGAGACCTTAAATAAACAACTAAAAACCCAAACCCAAAATAATGCATTAAGATAAGGAAAAGGGACAGTGCTTGCTTACGGCTGTTGATGTAACTTCAGGGTGCTAGCCTAGCATGGACAAGGGCCTGGGTTTGAGCCCCACTGATCTCACATACGAGGAACAAGAGGTGCACTTACAGGCGTTACTACCAACTTTTTCTTCATGGATTTGACTTATTTTCCAGGAGAGGTAAGCCAATATTCCATATTTTCTACCACCCCCTACGTCCTGTGTAGTGCAACATACCAAACCCAGAGAAGGCACCGGCTCTGTGTTTCTGTACAAAACGCTAATGTCCAAAGACAGCAGCTTGAAGCTGCAAACACTTGTTACATCCTGTAAATCAGTACCCACAGTGGCTTTTCTGGGGAATGTTCTTTTCTAGACCTAGTGAAGCAGAATTGACAGACTGTATGTATTCAAGCTATGAAGCATGATGATTTGATGCATACTCTGCCCCACCTAAATCAACCCACTATCACCACAGTCACCAAGTCATGTACGTGTCTGTGTGTGCGTGCACATATGTGAGTGTGTATGTGTGTGCATTTGTGAAGGCACTGTGGGATGGAGGACATAACTCAATGGCAGAATGCTTGCTTAGTGTGTATAAGGCCCTGAGTGTGAAACCCAGCACTAGACAACAAGATCTACTCTCAGCAAATTTCCCATAAGTATTAGCAGTGACAGCTGTGGTCTCCATGCTGTGCCTGAGAGCCCCAGAACTTATCATACAGCTGACCGTTTGTTTCACGTGGTCAGCATCTCCTGCTTCTCACACCTTTGGTCTCTGGCACCTACCACCTTACTTATGAGTTTTACTTTTTAAAAAAATTTTTAATTGTTTTTATAGAGCTTAATATTTTTCTCTACTTCCCTCCTCTTTTCTCCCCTCTGCTTCTACTCTGTCCCATGGTTCCCATGCTCCCATTTTACTTAGGAGATCTTGTCTTTTTCTACTTCCCATGTACATTAGATCTGTGTACATCTCTCTTAGGGCCCTCATTGTTGTCTAAGTTCTCTTGTGATTTGTAGGCTGGTTTCCTTTGCTTTATGTCTACAAACCACTTATGAGTGAGTAAATGTGATATTTGTCTTTCTGGGTCTGGGTTACCACACTCAATATGTTTTCTAGATCCATCCATTTGCCTGCAAAATTCAAGATGTCATTATTTTTTTCTGCTGTTTAGTACTCCATTGTGTAAATGCACTACATTTTCCTTATCCATTCTTTGGTCGAGGGGCATTTAGGTTGTTCCCAGGTTCTGGCTATGACAAACAGTGCTGCTATGAACATAGTTGAGCACATGTCCTTGTGGTACAGTTGAGCATCCTTTGGGTATATACCCAAGAGTTTTACTTTTAAAGTACTTATTATTTATTTATCTTGAGACTGAGTGATGAGATTCTAATGTGTACCACAGTGTCTGATTGATGCTGTCCTGGGGATCCAACACAGACTTTGTGTGTACTTGGCAAGCACCCCACCAACTAAGCTGTACCTGTCCAACACTTACTTTCAGATCACTGAGGCGTCTCCAGAATGTTTTCTGTGGCCACATCAGTTTATATTGTCTCTGTCTCAGTCCATCCAAGACGTCAGATAACATGTGTTCAGGACCTGAAACTCAAATCTGAAGGCTTCACTAGGGCTGAAAGATATTCTTTCATACTCATTGAAGGTTTTTGTTGGCTACTTTGGCAGTTTGAGTGGCCCTAGTAGGAGCTGTGGCCTTGTTGGAGGAAGTGTGCCACTGTGGAGGTGAGTGTTGAGGTCTCATACATGCTCAAGATACACAAAGTGAGATAGATCACTTCCTATTGCCTGTGAGTCAAGATGTAGAAGCCTCAGCTCCCTCTTTAGCACCATAGCTGCCTGCACGCTTCCCACCATGATGATAATGGACTGAACCTCTGAAACTGTAACCAAGGCACCACAATTAAATTTTTTTTAAGTTGCCATGGTCATGGTGTCTCTTCACAGCACAGAAACCCTGATGAAGACAGCTACAAGCGACCTCAGGATTTTGCCCACACAGGTGGCTGCTCATGGGTTCTAGTGATGTGGGTTTGGCTCTCTCAAAGAGAAAGAGAGGACATGGTGGGATCTGTGATGCTGTTATGAGCCCACATCAGGAGCCACACACAGTCACAGCCATGATCTGTTGGTCTCACAGACCAACCCCTGACATGATAGGAGAGTGCCGTGTGGGGTGGCAGCTGAGCAGTCAAAGGTTGATTCTTCTGTGATCACCTGAGGTCAGAGATCATACATTAATCCGAAACATAGACACAACATTGGCAGTAGTACTTTACCATTGGAACCACCAGCCCACAAATAACAGAGACTTATTAATTATGGCCTATAGCTTAGACCTTCCTTCAACTAGCTCTTATAACTTCAGTTAACCTGTTTCTATTAATCTGTGTTTTACTACATAGCTTTCACCTCTCCCCCACTCTGTATGTCTGACTTGTTCTGTGTCTGGCTGGCATTCCTACCTTTCTTCTTCCCAGAGTTCTCTCACTGCCTAGAAGTCCCACCTGTTCTCTCCTGCCTAGCCATTGGCCATTCAGCTAGGAGCCATGAAGGGAGATTCCTGAGTCAACCCTAGGCCTCCACAAGCTTCTTCACCTGCACAAACATGTATGGATTCACACACATGCGCATATGCACACACCACACACATCCATATGCAAAAACAAAGCAAAACCAAATGTTCTTGTAGTTGAGTCTCTGTCTCAAGTCAATAGCTGCTGGCTGGCAAAGTAACGCGTAGGGCCTGCTGAAGAAGATGACAATCCTCAAATCTTACGAATTCTTTAACTCCAAGGCTATTTTTCAGTTGGAGCTTTACTGTAACCAACCATCTCCACATAATTAAAACCAGCTTGGGTTTACCGCCCCAGTTCCCAAACACTGGGAGGCACCCCCATTTCACACGCATGTAACAGCTCCGTGTGCTTAACATGTGGAGCTGCAACAGTCCCTTCCTGGAAGTCATCTTTCCCTGGTGTAAGAATGAGGTCTGCGGAACCACATGTCATCCTTTAAAGGGTTTTGCATTCAGAAGCGTGGGTCATGTCTGCGCAAAAAGGCAAAATGAGAAATTAGAAACGACATAGAACATTACCAGACGAGGGGTGTTCAAGGCTCTTGGAAAAACTCAACCATTGAATATATATATGTGTGTGTGTGTGTGTGTGTGTATACACACACACACATATATATATATATATATATATTGAATTATAGTATTAAGTTCTGAAATTCTGGCATTAGGAATATGAAATAGGGACTGGCAAGGTGGGCCAGTGGGTAAAGGCACTTGCCACCAAGCCTGAAGACCTGAGTTTGATCCTCAAGGCCCATACGGTGGAAGAAGAGAACCAGCTTCATGGCAGGGAGCATGGCAGCTTGTAGATGCTGGCTTCTCCTGGAGCCAGTGCTCAGGACAGCCCTGACACGCACTCCAGCTCCCTCTGTGCTCTTCCCTGGCTTTCCTCACTGGACTGCTCCTGCCTTATTGCTCAGCACTGCAATGGGGGGCTGAGATTTTAGGGTGCTCACAGGAGAGCCATCACTGTGTGGCTCTGCTTATTTCTAGGCCCTAGGCCATTTTACTCAGCTAAGCAGTGATTGATAACAGAGAGCCATGGCTTTATAATTGAAGTTCAAGTTCCTGACAGAATTGCCCTTGCCTCAGAACGGTTATCCATGTGCAGATGGCCCTCTCCAGCTTCTCACAGGTTTAGAGACAAGTGAAGGGCAGGATTGAGTGGTCTGATTGTTCAGGCTATCTATTTTTTTTTGTTGGCAACAATATTGCCCTTTTTCTCCCCAAGCAATATTTTGTAAATTAATCAAAAGGCGTTTCCTGAGAAAATTCAGACTATTCTATCTTAGTTTAAAATGTAACAAATCTCACTCAGCATGACAAGAAAGAACAACAAAAAGTAACAAACCCAAACTCAAAGCTAGAAGGCTGAGAGGCAGAGCTTACAGCTAGGGTGCTGGCTAACGTATTTAGCCTCTGGGTTTCTTGGGGAAGAGAGAGGAAGGGAGGGAGGGAGGGACAAAAGGAGGAGGGAAAGAATATATATGAATTAGGACCTTTTAGTGATATTCTATGTTTGCTGTATGCCAGGTCTCAGAAATCATAAAGCAGAGCCTGTAATGTAGAAAGGAGAGGCAGGAATGACTGTGAGTTCAAAGCCAAGAAAGAAGATATCTAGAGAGGTCCATTGCATTTTATTTCTCTTTTAAAGATTTTATTTTATGTATATGGGTGTTTTTGTCTGCCTGTGTGCCAATGTGCTACCTGTGTGCAATGCTAATGAGGGCGCCTGTGTGCCAATGTGCTACCTGTGTGCAATGCTAATGAGGGCCAGGAGGGGGCATCGGTTCCTGGGAACAATGAGTCACCACAGGTGTGCTGTGAACTGGTTCTCTGGACCTGGGTCCTCTGGCTAAGCAACCAGTGCTCTGAACCCGCTGAGCCATCCTCCTCTCCAGGCCCCATTTGCGTTTTAAAAGGAGCCATTGTTAGAACTCAAAGGGCACTGGCTCCTCACTGTACCTCATAGCACCTCAGGGTCCCTAGTGACTCCTCAAGGCCCCCTCTCCCAGCTGCAGCTTGTAGCCTCGCAACAGCTGTGCCACAGCTTCCTCATTCTGCACTCAGTACTCTTCTGCCAAAGTCAAGGGATCAAGCGACTTCTGGCCCAGTGGTGTTTATTCCTTTCCTTTGATTTCAGGGGCTGACCCCAGGGACTGGCACCTGATAAGCAAAGGCTCCATCACTAAGCTAGGCTACCCTCAAAAATCTTGCTTTTATTTTTTTTT
>JAQHUG010000107.1:726838-736920 GCA_028555095.1 Dicrostonyx torquatus | reverse complement strand
GACCTTATCTTCCAATATGTCTATTTTGAATGTTTCTCACAATTAGCTGTGTTCAGTACTCCCCAAATAGTGCACAAGCTATAATAGGATGATATTTATATATTTGTGTGATGTGTGTATGTGTGGGCATGATGTATGTATGTGTTTGCACATGTTTGTGTATGAAGACAAGTGTGTGCGTGCCATGCCTATGTATGGAGGTCAGAGGACACCCTCAGTGTCCTTGTCTTCCATCTTGTTTGAGACAGGGTCTCTTCATTGTCTGCAGCTTTGTGCACCAGGATAGCTGAGTGTTATCTCTGTCTCCCACCTTGCCATGGGTGCTGGGGTTATAGACATACATTACAGCCTACAGCATTCTAGGCTTTACATGGCTCCTGGAGAGTCGAATTCATGTCCTCACACATGTACAGCAAGCCCTTTACTCAGAGTTAACTCCCAAGCATAGACCTTAATAAATTCAAATTGATATGTTTTTGCATGCGTGTAGGTGTGTGTGTGTATCACTGAATATGTGTGTGGAGGTCAGAGGACATCTTTGGGTGTCATTCACTGGGTGTCACTCACCTTTTTGAGACAGGTTCTCTCTTGGACCTTGAACTCACTCAGTAGCCTAGGCTGGCTAGGGACTCTCTTCTCTTGCCTTCCCGGTGCTGGTATTACAAGTGTGTGCAGTCACACCTGGCTCTTCTGTGTAGATTCTGGGGCACAAATTTGAGTTCTCATGCTTGTACAGCAAGTACTTTAATGACTGAGACATCTCTCCAGCCTTTCTTTCCAGTAGTGTGGACCACTGGCCAGGGATGGGGAGGCATATTGTCTTGGAACAGCCTGTGTAAGTTGGGTGCAGGTCAGACTTTGGTGACAGCTGCGCCCATCCTCTCAGCCAAGCTGACTCCACGCCCTCTGACAGTCAGGGACTAAAGGACCCCTGGGGATAAGCCAGCTGCTTTTGCACAGGGTGGCTCCTGAGAGGCCTGAGCTTTCCTGCCCAGGATGCCACATTCAGGAAGATCTGAGCTAACCTGATTATATTTGGCTGCTGCCAACAGAGAGATCATATTCCAGACCTAATCAAAAAAGAAAAGGAAAATGTAAGTGGAATTCAAATGAAATATAATTCTATTTCGTTTTTGTCTAAGTGACTTAGGAGGACAAAGGGTAGGGATCTGATGAGAGCAAATTGGGTCTTGTGATATATCACAGTGGCTTCTAGGGCGTTGGTGAAACTGGGTCACAGAGGTCCCTGCGCTCACAGATAGGCACTACAGGAACCAGGAATGTTAAACACACGGGGCTGTTCCTTCAAAGGAAGGGCTGCACTATCTGTGGCGAGACCACACCGGATCTCCCCTCACCCAGACCTTATGGTGAGCTCGTCAATCTATAGAACCTCACAGACACATTACAAAGTGTTTTGATGTAGTCATGTCTTTATTGCGCTCACAGGATTAAATTAATTATCACCAGGAAATATTCCTAAAATAAACTAATTACTCGGGGTTTGAATGAACATAAGCTACTGAACTGTGATGAACTTAACTGCCTTCTTGCCTCCCACAGATCATCATTCTGCTGGCTGTGGTGGTCTCAGAGAGTCCTGTGGGGGAGGTAAGGACACTTAGAGGGAGGAGCAGGGCTCCAAGTACTACAGTTCTTCTCTGCTGGGAGTAGTGGGGAGTCACCAAATATTCCTGAGTAAAGGAATGGATTGACCAAAGATGTAATGTTTAACATTCATCGGGTTTCCTAAGGCAACGTCTAGGAAAACTGAACTTGCCAGACTTGGTAAATATTTATTGAATAAATGACTCATACTGTGATACAGAGACATGAGTCTGGTCAACAAGCCCTGTGGGAAAAAGAAAGGTCAGAAGATGATATGGAACCATACTGCGTTTTAGTTACTCGTCTATGGCTGGGATAAGACACCGTGACCAAGGCAAAGTCAGAAGGAAGGAGCTATTTGAGGCTTCTGGTTACCGAGGGATAAGAAGAGTCCATCACCATCCTGATGGTGGGTGTGATGACAAGCTCCAGACATGGCGAGAGAGACAGCTAAACCAAAGCAGGAAACAGAGATCAAGCTAGGAATGGCTTGGGGGGTTCCAAACTGCAAAGCCCTGCAGCAAAGGCCATGCCTCCTAAACCTGCCCAAACAGGGCCACCAACTAGAGAGTAAGTATTCACGTGCTGGGAATACGCAGTGATTACAGCTTTAGCTGTGGTAGCTTCCGGTCCACTCACCTGTCAGTTTATACAACAAAAGCTTTGACAAATGTGACCTGCTGCCCCCAGAGTCTGTTTTCTGAAGTCACCTTACCCTGCCCTGGATGGTGACATGTCACCTTGTGGTAACTCACGATCAGTTCTTAACTCACCAAATGAAACAGTTCACCCTGGAAGTAATAAAACCTTGAGTTTGATCTGTTGTTCAATTTTCTTTTCTCTGACCACCACTGTATGCTGTCTTCAGCCGAAGAGGAAGGAGGGCCTTGCATGCCTCTTTTCTGCCCCCTCATCTTTCTCCTTTTCCACCTCTCCCTTCTCCATGGGAACCTGGAAAGGGTAAAGGAGCAGAGATTTTTCTTTTCACTTGGAGCAAATGACGTGTATTCCAGGCCGGCCTTGAATTCAAGCTGAAGATGATCTTGAACTTCTGATCTTCCTGTTTCTACTTTACCAGACTGCAGATAAGCTCCTCCATGCCCACTTCATACTGTTCTGGGGCCTGAACCCAAGGCTTAATGCGTGTTAGGCAAGAATTCTATCAATAGAGACAGATTCATAAGGTGACAATTATTTTTTATTTTCTATTCTCTTAATGCAGCTACTTCTCCACTAGGCATAAGCTTTCCAGGAGCATCCTCAAGCTGGCGAGTGTATCTTTAATTCTTCATCATCCACCCAAGTTGTCCTCAATACAAATGGCCAGCTTTCCAGACTTTAAGTAACAAATATCAGGCTCTCAAAGAGACCGAGTTGAAGAACCAGCAGACAGGCGATAATCCAATACATGTATGAACCACTCATGCCGACTGAACCAGAGCTGTCGTGTTTCTGTCACCTTATCGTGACTCTGTGCTCAGCTCTTCCAGATTTCTTTCTCTGAGTCACCTAAGAATGGTGCCTCCCCCCCCAGCTGCTGTGAATGTGCAGAACAGAATTTACTACTTTGATCTGCATTTAGATAGCATTAGCCAGTCTCCCTCTACACTCCCTCTTCCTTGGGCCCTATCTCTGATTCTCATGGTCAAACTATGATCATCACGACTCCAGGCATTGTCTCCCAGAAGGCAAAGAATGGGACATCGGGGGGGGGGGCGGGGAGAAGAGAGAGAGAGATTGTCCTTTTGCTTAAGAGCAGAAACACATTTTTTTTTGATTAAACAACAGATACTTATTTCTTGAAGTTCTAGGAACTGGTAACTCTAGGACCAAGATTTGAGAAGACCCTCTCCTCCCATCATTTTAATCTGCTATTTTCTCTCACGATGGAGAAAAGCACAGCCTCGTTCCTGTTTATCACATGGATATAACACAGGGCACAGATGAAGATTAGCAGAAGGCACGTCACATGGGAGGAAGAGCATGAGGCTCCTTGCTCTCTTGACTCATGTCGTCCACCAGAAACCTCCATTTGGGCTACTGCCTGGAAGCTAAGAGTTCTTTTCTCAACTGTTTCCCTTCAGAGTTCAAGTCTCATTGGCCCAAACCAGGGACACAAACTCCCTTAGTCACAAAGAGGAACTTGGGATGGGAACATCTGGGAAAGAAGCAGGAGAGTGGGAGAGTACCATTACTGACTTAGATTGGTTATGTTGCTCTTCACACACACACACACACACACACACACACACGCACGCACGCACACGCACGCACGCACGCACACACACACGCACACACACACACACACACACACACACACGCACACACGCACACACGAGTTAGTTACAGGAGAAGAGCCATTGGGAGGCTTCCAACAGCAAAAGCAATTAGAACTTGGAGTAGACTATCAACAAAACTATCCTTTTTCTTGGCAACACTTAAACTAATTTAAAATGATATATAATACAAAGTATCGTTTGTTTAGCCTCTAGTCTTTGCTGAGAACTGGCAGCAGATGTTAGATATGTTATCTGTGGTTCTCTTAGAGTCTGGCAAGACAGATGCCAGCATGACTGTGTTCAGGGAGATATGGTTACTTCCCCATTAGTGAATGGTGAGGTCTGTTCTGATTTCTGTCACTGAAGTCTTGCTTTTCTTGAGTTTCAAATAGATTCAATCATACATACTGTCTGACTCCCATAGCTGAATATTAGACCTTTGATCCATTCATGTGTGATAGAAGGAATTCATTCTTCAATCCTGTAGATTATCCCTTTGTTATTTCTATAATGCATGGCAATTTATAATGTTTTACAATTGATTGGTAGTTAGTTTATTTCCACTCTTGGGGATATGAATAAAACCTCTCTTAGCATTGTTGTAAGCCGGGCATAGTAGCCATTGCCTCCACAGTTCCAGGCTGAGGCAGGAGGACTGTGGATTTAAGGACATCCTGAGCTTCAAAGCAAGACTCTGCCTTAAAAACGAAAGCAAGCCTTACGGGCTCGTCTGTATCTGCTTGTGGACACAGGTGCTCTCTTCTGTCGGACCTGCTCGCAGACTTGGGATGCGGCCTGTGTGCATCAGTAGATGAGCTGTTAGAGATTTTCAAAGCAGTGGTACCCAGTTATAACTCGGATCAGCAACTGTAAGACAGCCACCTGCTGGTGCATGCATGTGCACACACGTGTGTGTGTAAACTTAGAAGGTGTTTCGTGTTGCGGAGGGAAAAGTTGATCAGCTTCAAAATACTGACAGTGCTTTTACATTTAGTATATAGTCTAAGTTTTTTTTAAGATTTATTTATTTATTATGTATACAACATTCTGTCTGGATGTATTCCTGCACGCCAGAAGAGGGAGCCAGATCTCATTATAGATGGTTGTGAGCCATGATGTGGCTGCTGGGAATTGAACTCAGGACCTCTGGAAGAGCAGCCAGTGCTCTTAACCTCTGAGCCATCTCTCCAGCACTATGGCCTAAGTTTTAAAGATATCACGTAACAGCATAATCACACCCTTAAAAATGCACCCCTTGACCTTTGACCCAGATGCCATCCCATTTGAAGACTCTCTGTCTGTGGTGACGCCATTTAAGTATGGATAGCAATGACTTGCTGGTAGGTTTTTGTGGCTAATGAGACAGGTCCTATGAAATAAGCCCAGGTTTTTCTTTTCTTGTAGAAATGAAAGTTGTAGGGATATTGTAGAAAGGGATGTGATAGAAACTGGACCATCAAAGATCACAAGACAATGCCTGGAGACCTGCTTTAGGGGTGGGGACTGGCTGTGGGGAGACCATGGAAAGTCTCAGTCATTTATAAATCATATTTATGGCAGTTTTATTAAGTGATATAGTGAAGATATGTTTGATAAGTTTAATAATTTATGTATTTTATGTATATGGACATTTTGTCTGCATGTACATCTACACACTAAAACAGGGCATTGGATCCCTGGGGACTAGTTATAGACAGTTGTGAGCCACCATGTTGTTAATGGAAAGGGGGGGTGAGGACATGAGTCAAATAATCCCAAGCTAACTCCAGAAGATTACAGCTATTATTTTTTTATTGAAGGGAAAATTTCAGGAATAGGAACGAGAAGTCCAACCTCAGGTGTGTAACATGGGAACGAGAAGGGGGGCAGGCCTGCCGGTTTTCTCCGGGTACCCAAAAGGTCATGCCCCAATCTGGTCCAGCCTCCTAAAGTCATTGGCTGAAGGAGGTTCCCCATCAGCACAGGGGTGTTTGGAATATAAACTTAGGACCCCTGGAAGAGCAGTCAGTGATAATCGCTGAGCCATCTCTCCAGCCCCTGTATTTGATAAGTCTTATAGGATAAAAACATGAAACACTGGAGTATTTTGAGTACAGTCTAGCTATTCAGAGAAGAAAAAGGCCCAACAATGTAAGGAGTGTTTCCAATAATGTGTAAATGCGTAAGTTTAATTTTCAACAAGATCGTATGCACAAGAAAGCACCACATGTGCGTTTCTGTGGCATGCTGTAAGTTATAACGTTATAAAAGTTAGCTGGACATCGATGGCTGGGGTCCTGCTAAAGCATTCCCTAAGGGGAGGGAAATTACGAGCAAAGAAAGGGTGTCAGAGAGTAAGGAGAGGTCACTTCAGGCCAACTCAACCGCCAAAAGACACAGAGAGAAGGTGTGAGACCCCAGCCAGAGGCCAGGAAGCCAAGGCTGCCAGTCACAGAGCAAGGACTGGCAGCCCTGCTGAAACAGATGCCTTGCTTTCCTTTGTCTCCATGACAACCTTGTAAAGATGCAACGAATTCAGTACTTTTTCTGGTTACATGTCTAAAAGGCTGTGGACTGGGATTCCAACCCGCACAATGCGTCTTTAATGAACGGGCGGTTTTCAGTGTTTCACTCGTGTCCATGAGTGCTAGGATACCTCGGCTTCCCTTCAGTGACAGTGGTTCAGCTGGGACAGCCTGTGTGAGCTCAGCTTGCCCTGCCCTGGTCAGTGATGTGGCTTTCAAGTAAGCCACCCCCTCCCCACACCCCTACATTCCAAGATAGTGACTCCACACAACCTGGAAGCTCGGGAGATTCTTAGAGGCCACAGAAGATTAGCCACTCCTGAAGGGAAGACTAAGTTGGCCCGAGGTGCAGGTCCAGAAATGTTGGAGGAGGGAATCTAGGAAATAGAGATTGCAATGCAACTGAACGCGGCGGGTTGTGTGGCAAGACAGAGCAGGGTGTGGCAAGAGATTGTTGAGGAGGAGGAGTGACTGGGTGCCTAGAAGGTTGCCAGGGAAGAGAGGGGGGTCAGGCCTAGAAAGTCCTTTATTGCGTTATCTCCTTGCTGTTGCTGTATCTCTCCTGGCCACTAGAGGGCTTCCCCGCCTCATTTGGAGTCCACACTACAGCAAAGTTTCTTCCCACCCAGGGCGGCGCTGCCTTTGAAATCCAGACCAGGCTGGCCCAGAGGCTAATGGTTTAACCCCAAGCTGTGGCTCTGACCCCACTGAAACTTGAGGTGCCTCTCACTGGATTGGCAACGGCTGGGTCTCAGATACAGGGATGAATGACAGAGTGTGTGTCAGGGTCCACTGCGTGGTGGGTTGTTCGACCTGTCTGGCAGTTAACCGAATTTCCCAGGCTTGCTGTGGTGGAGCAGCTGGGCTAGACAGAATGGGACAGCAGATCACAGTAGCTCGCAAGATCAATGAGTGTGTGGTGTGCGTATAGGGTGTGTTCACAAGTGGTGTGTGTGTGTGTGTGTGTGTGTGTGTGTTGTCTCCTGAGCGTGGAACAAATGAGCACTCCAGTGGTCTGTGTGTTCCCAGTCCATCAGAGACAAGGGGATGTCAATGTATGTTGTTTGGGTTTAGCCAAAGGAAGAAACGAGTCACGAAGAGGTGAAAGGAAGTGAGACGGGCTCTGTTTTCCCCAGCAGTTAGACCTTCGTCACTTTTGACCAAAATGACGTGCTAAAGATGTGAAAATTCTGGGACCTAGGCTGTGTAGCAGCAGAGAAGATTCTCCACTTGGCCAGGGACGTCCACCCTGAAAGTCCAGGAGTGAGCTTATCGTTCCCCTAAAGACCACCGGTGCGGCTTTCGTCTCCTATTCTCCAGCATCTCTCTCTCCTTAAAAAGATTTGTCTCTTTTTTTGTATGTGTATGTGTGTTACATGTGTATGTGTATGCAGATGCTTGTGGAGGCCAGAAGATACCAGAGCTCCTGGACCTGGAGTGGCAGGCTGTCGTCAGCTGCCTGATGTGGCTGCTGGGAACTGAACTCTGATCCCCTTAGATAGCAGCTAATTCTTTTCTTTTCATTTTGAGGGTGGGTTTCCAGACAGGATTTTTCTGTGTAGCCCTGGCTGTCCTGGAACTCAGCAAATATTCTTAACAGTTGAACATCTCAGTAACCTATCTCCACCCCTTCTCCTTCCCTCCTCACTCCCTTGACTAACCTTTCACATCGGAGAGCTGACTGTTGCTTACCTCACTGGCTGGAGGACCTTTTTCCTTCCCTGTCTGTCTGGATGCTCTTACTCAGTTACTGCTCAGATGAGCCCAGTCTGGCCCCGTCGCTTGTTGCCTGGTGGGGTCTAGCTTAAGCTGGAAACCGGATGCTGCAGTAGCTATGTGGATGATTTGGGGTTTGGCAGGAAGGAAACCTGTGTGCATATTTATCTGTGTTGGCTGTGAAAGCCTCTGGGAGAAAACAATGTTATTGACTCTGAGGCAGGCTTTTCCCCACTGACACTAGCGGGGGGGGGGGCTCTGCTTCTCTGAAGGCTCAACTCATATCTGCTGGATTCAAAGATGCTGGTTAAGTTGTGGAATGAATGCCCCCTTGATGCCAAAAATTGATGGCTCTCTCTAAAAGACTATGTCTCGCCGTGGGCTCGTACAAGTTAGTGTGAGCACACCCCATTGAGCACACACACACACTTATTTGAAGATAAATATGAAAACCTAAAAAAAAAAGGTGTTTTCATTTTCCTTTTTTAACTAAACTGTCTCTGTAAGAGCAGGTTCCCGAGGACTTAGGTATTGCTGTGTGAGCAGGAGGCATTCCGCTGAGTGCACGCCCCAGGAAACAAGGTAGAGGTTGTTCCTTAGAAATGAGGGTTCGCACTTATGTCAGGTTGATTACTGGCCATCCCGCCTTGCTTTGCCATTCGGGGCACTCATGACCCAGTGCTGGGCTCCCGCCCGCCCCCGCCTCTCTGTCCTAGGTCTTTTCTACAGTCTGGAAGCCTTGAACTCACTGAGTAGCCCAGACGGGCTGTGAGATCCCAGTCTTCCTCCTGCTTCAGCCTCCCAGGCACTAGGATGATCGGTCCCAGCCACCATGTTCACCTCATGCAGTTCTCTCGGGTCCCATCCAGGAATACTGAGTCATAATTTCTGGGTAGGACACAGAAATTTTTATTGTACCCCACCCTTCCTCATGGTCCCATCAAGGGGGCCACAGAGCATTGAGGAATGCATGGTGCTGGGGTTTGCCTTCGGTTCCTGCCTTAATCTGGCTGCTATGATGGGGTGCTGTGGATGGGGCTGTTGAAGGACTGACATCTGTTTCTCAGTGTTGCAGAAGCTGGGAGTCTAAGAAATGATGCCAGGAGATTTGGTATGTTGTGGGGGCTCACTTCCTGCTGCGGGGGGGGGGGGTTCCACACACATTCTCCCTGAACTCTCTAGGGTCCATCTCCCACCCAGGCTTTGCTGACTTTGGCTCCTTGGCCTATGAGGCTGACCCTGGTAACATTACTGCTTAGGGGCTGAGGATTTCAGTGCAAAATTTTGAGGGAACAAATAAATCTCTTTTCCCCCCTAAAATGTTCTTTTAGGAGTTCTTTGTGTATTCTGGACACAAGGCCTTTGTCAGACACAATTTGTAAATGTTTTCCTCCATTCTGTATTTTACCGGATTTTTCACAAAACAAATATTTCTAATTTTGATGAGGCCCAGTGTATAAATTTTTCCTTTTATGGATTGTGCTTTTGGTCTTGAATCTAAGAACTCTACTCCTAGTCCCCCCCCCAATTCTTTCCCTGTGATGCGTTCTTTTCTGGTGGTTTCTCTAGTCCCACACTGTTTGAATCTCTTGGTGAGAGGTGTGAGGTTCCGGGTGAGCGGCTCCAGGGCTGTTGGGTGAAAGGTAGATTTTTCCCCATTGACCTGCCTTTCTTCTTTAGTCAACCTTCGGAACACATGCGCATTCCCAGTTTATCCAGTAGGTTATTCACTATGTAGCTAAGACTAGATCCACCTCCACTTCCCAAGTGTTGGTGTTACAGGTGTGTAACCCCCAACTGTGCTCTGTTCCCCGAGTGGAAAAGCAAGGCAGGATGGCTCATTTCCTTGCCCGCCCCTCCCCCATGCATACCATCTTGACCCGGTGGTCATCTACAAATGCCAATGGTGGGAAGCATGTTTTTTTTCTACCAGATTCTTTCCCCTCCCCGCAATTGGCTGTTTGCTTTCCATAGA
>JAQHUG010000107.1:711954-725205 GCA_028555095.1 Dicrostonyx torquatus | reverse complement strand
TCTTACATGTTAATTTAACCAATTTCTATTAATCTGTGCATCGCCATGTGGCTGTGGCTTACCAGCTAAAGTTCTAGCATCTGTCTCCAGTGGGGCTACATGGCTTCTCTCTGACTCTGCCTCCTTTCTCCCAGCATGCCATTTAGTTTTCCCTGCCTACCTAAGTTCTGCCCTGTCAACAGGCCAAGGCAGTTTCTTTATTCATTAATGGTAATCACAGCATAAAGAGGGAAATTCCACATCAGAAGAAAGATGTGGGGTGGGGCAGGAGAGTAGTATCATTTAACTGTCAACCACATCAGTTAGTGCAGGATATGATGTGGTGTGTGCATCTGTCCTTCAAAAAGTGTGTTCTGGATACTTCCAAAAGTGTTGGAAGGACTTAGGGAGGCTAGTAGATAAAGGCTTCCCTGCATTTAAAAGATGCTTGTTTTATTGATTTGTTTATTGCCAGTTACTCTTTAGATAAGTTTTGTTAGGCAGCCTGGGCTGGCCTTGAACTCTTGATCTTTTTTCCCAGCCTAGAGCTGGGATTGCAAAGATTGTGCCTAGCTTCCAGTGTCATTATTGTGGTAGTAAATTCCTTCAACAGAGATATTTTTTCCCACCTCTTGGCCTTCTGCCCCATGGTGCTTCTCTGCCATGCTGCCACACAGCAAGATGCCTCTCCCTGGTGCTGGCCCTTTTATTGTGGATTTCTGGCCCATCAGAACCATGGACCATAAATTCCTGTTTATTATAAATTGCTTGGCATGGAGTATTCTGTTAATGGAGACAGAATGGTGTCTACAAAGTGAGTTTCAAGTAGCTTTTGCCACTTTTTAGCTGCCAGTGCCTCCCTTTTAGGAAAACAGGGAAATCCCCAGTGAGCTCTGGCCCAGGAAATGACTTCATCCCAGCTCAGAGAAGACTCCCCCGGACCCCTCACTACTATTCACCCCTCCCCTCTACACTGGAATGCTCCCATGTAAATGCAAACTGTCCTTTGTGGTCTGTTCTCTCCCCACCAACAGTTCACAACTGCATGGGGCCGAGGGCTGGAACCCAGAGCTCAGGAGGACAGAGGACTGCAGAGTAACCTACCAGCTGGCAGCCTGCAATGCATAGTCTCCTCTTAGACTAGGAGAGCCAACCACTGCTCAGTTTAGGGGTCACAGAAGCCCGGGGTAGGGCTCAGGGCTATAGAGATGATTACACTCACAGGACTAATGACATCCTTTGTCTATTCTTTGCTGAAGTCATTCCCAAAGTCAAGGCAAAAATCAGTCATGCTTCCTTCCTGCAACTGCCTCCCCTCTGCGCTTGAGATAGGTTCAGCTATGCACCCCAGACTGGCCTCCATATGTGACTTAGGAGGATGCTGACCCATCTGATCCCTTTGTTTCCACCTCCAGCATCTGTGGGGCTAGAATTACAGGCATGTTGCTACAACCCATCTCTGTAGTGGTGACAGCATGCTGTACCATCTGAACTCAACCCCTGGCCCAAGAGACTCTTGTTTGCTAAGCACAGAGGGTCCCTGGGTTTCTCAGCTCCATGGCTCCAGTCCTTGACCCCAGGCTTCACAGACGAATTTCAGAGTCACAAACTCTTGGCCACCATGCATCTGTCAGGGCTTCTCTCTGAAGACACTGGTACCCAGCTGCTACTTAGGAATGACATCTCGCGGTGGAGGTTTGCATGGACTCTGTTCTCGGGGCTGTAGGCAGGAGAGGGGTTTTCAAGTCCTTGGTTCCACATTGAAACAACCAAAAGCCCTTCTGAACAGCAGCTGTCAATACTTCCTGTGTTGCAACAACAAACGCCCCTTCTAGCTGCTGCCACCTGGGCTTGGCTGTTAGCTCCTTCAGGCTCACAGGGGAGGTTGGGCTGCTGTGGGGTGGGAGCTTCCTGTCTATCAGCTCAGGCTACAGAGCACTTCCTGTGAATCCCTTCCGGCTTCTGTATTTTGTAGTGCCAGGCTGCCATTGTTGTCCTTCATAGACCTGTGAGTGTTCAGTGTCTCCTGAGCCCTCTCTAGTCGTTTCCACAGGAACCTGTGGCTTGCGGGGGTGTCTGGCCCAAGTTTAGCCGTGTTTGATCAGTGGGGAATTTGCTTTCAGTGGCAGATTCTATCCCTCAGAATCACAGCTCCTCTTTCATTTAGCAAACGAATTATTGCCTTTCATCTTTAATGCTTATTTTAAATATCAGCTGTCAAGGTGGGTTGATTAATAGTCCTTTAATACAAAGGTTCAAAAGTCTATTTTCTGGCTTAGGAATGCAGCTGTATGATAGAGTGCTGGGCTGGATTCCTGAGGCCCTGGGTTTGAATTCCCAAAGCTGCAAAGAATAAATACCTGGACTGGGTAGGGTCTTTCATACTAATCACGTGTCATCCACTCTCATAAATTCTTCAGTTGATAGCATCAAATCCAGATTTATTTCTTCTTTTGTTCCTCCTTCTCTCTTCTCTTTTTTCCTTTCCATTGTCTTTCTTTTTTTTCTTCTTGTTTTGTTGTTTTGTTAGCAAAGTCTCTTCTCTTCTAACCAAACTCACTCAGCAGCTGAGGATGACCTTGAACCTCTGATCCTCCTACATTCAATACCCTAGTGTTGGGATAACTCTCCACAGCAGGCATGATCACACTCACCTTCAAACCGAGATTTCAAGAGGTTTCTCAGTTTCCCCTGGGTCTCTATGAGAACCATCATAGATGGCTGGGATGGAAAGGCTGGCAAGGCCAGCTAGGTTCTCACCCTCAGGTCTCAGTTGCAGCAGGTTGAAGAGGTTGCCCAGTCTGGAGGACTGGACAGTGATGCTCCAGTGTGAAGATCTTAGTTGTACCTTGCCTCTGGTCCTCCAGGAACCAACCTGGCTGGATAAAGATGAACTGAAGAGACATTGGTTTCCCTCCATTTGGCTATTGAACTATTGAAACAATGGTCTCTGAGAAATTGAATAATTCATCTAGGGGTCTCATGCTTGGAAAGGAAAAGAACAGGGCTTTGGTTGCTGCCAGAAGTGGAGCTTATTTCCTAGAAAGAGATTACATGAAGTTCTGGCAACATGTCTGACCACCTTGTGGGAGAATGTGAAGTGCAGATCGTGATGCTGGCTGGGACCACACCTTCCCAAGGCTGCTGAGATGAACCTGAAGTGATACTGAGTGGACCATACCTTCCCAAGACTGCTGAGTTAATTCACATGACTAACCCTCTATTTAAAACCTCAAGTCAGGGCTCCAAAGATGGATGTGGGGAGCAGCTAGACCTCCTTACTTCTTTCCCAATGTGGCTATATTGAACAAATCTCCACGCTTTGTCGATACTCACTATTACCCATCTAATCATCCTATGGAAAATGGGAGTTGACGGCCATACCATCCTGAACTCTCCCAGTCTCTTCTGATCTTGGAAGCTGAACAGGGTTGGACCGGGTTCGTACTTGGATAGGAGAATAAGGGGTCCTGCATAGTGAGTACTGCCAGGACCAAGTGACTCTAACAACCCCAGTAGCATCATCTCCTGCTCCCTTCCTCCCTCATGGTAAACCACAGAAATTAGAATTTCTCTCCTGCAAATGGGCTGGAGATGTAGCTCAGTTGAAGAACTGTTTGTTTAGTATGTACAAACCCCCAGATTCATGGTGGTATTCAACATAGTTTTCACATCACTCGCTGTGAGTTCAAGATCATTCTCACTATAGAAACCTTGATTACATAAAACTAACCACCAGGCTTAGAAACAATGCCCTAAGTCTGCTTCTCTCTTGGAACTATAGATGTTCCCTGGCCTCCTTCATCTGATGAACAGCAGCAACCATGAGACCAGAAAACCTGTGTTTCAGAAGGGATCTTGCTACAAACTTAGGAGGAAGGGACACTGCCCAGAGGCCTTGAAGAATCTGGATGGACTTGCAAGGTCCCAGTCCATCTGTTACAGTATGTCAGTATTATTCCTTTGTTGCCCGGTCAGGACTCTACATGTCGGCCCAAGCTTCACCTACTTATGAAAATGGTTGATTCCCTTTGACTCTTGGGTATCAGTTTGAAGGCTCCCATGTCAATAACACTGGGATCAAATTAACTAATTTCTTTTTCGTGTTAACATACTTGGAGAGACAACTGCTGAGGGTCAAGTTCAGGTGAAGACCAGTTGAGGCTCGCTCAAAAGTCTGGCTGGGAGATCCTGTCCATGGTTCTGAGCCATCTCCTCACATAGGAGCTAAGAAAAGATGTCAGGATCAGCTTGATGATTAAAATGAGTTAGGGTTGTTAACGCTGGCAATGTGCTTGGCATGTGGCAAATACCGGATACATTGTTGGTTTTGACATGAGATTGTTGGAATTGGGAGGGGGTGACAGACTGTGTGAAGAAAGTTTCCTAGGTGCACCCCGGCTGAGCCACTGCCAAGGTCTGGTCATTTGCTGGAGGGGTTGGGGGGAGGAAGGGGGCTGGTCTCAGGTGATTAAGAATCTCCCCAGAGGGCTTCCCTGTTTTTCTTTCCTGCCCATTCAACCTCATCCCTGAGCCTGGTTGGTGGTTGGTGCTCCCTCTCTGTGCTCCAGCTCCCCTGGCCTCACTTTTATGACCTCTAGCTTGGCTACTCCTACAAGGACTCTGTTTCTGATACTGTCACATTCTGAAGTGCGAGGGGCTGAAACGCCAGTCCATGTTGGAGGGGTGCACAGTTCACCCTCTGATGCTAAGAGGGGAGGAGAAATGGATGATTGACACCCGAGAGCATAGCACTGTGAGAAAGAGTGTCTGGTTTCCCCTGGGCCCTCAACAATCATACGTGTCTTAGTGAGGGATTCTATTGCTTTGACAAAACACCATGACCAAAAAGCAACTTGGGGAGGAAAAGGTTTATTTGGCTCACACTTCCACATCACTGTCCATCAAAGGAAGTCAAGACAGGAACTCAAACAAAGCAGGAGCCTGAAGGCAGGAGTTGATGCTGAAGCCATGGAGAGGCGCTGCTTTTTGGCTTGCTCCCATGGCTTGCTCAGCCTGCTTTCTTATAGAACCCAGGCCACCAGTTCAGGAATGGCCTGACCCACCATGGGCTAGCCCCTCCCCCATCAATCATCAAGAAAATTCTTACAGGCCTGTGTACAGCTGGAACTTATGAAAGCATCTTCTCAAGTGAGGGTCCTTCCCCTCAGTTAACTCTAGTTTATCAAGTTGATATTAGACCAGCCAGCACAGACAGTAGCTTAAAAATCTGAGGAAGTGAAAAAGAAAAACTCAAAGTTATCATCTGAAGATCTTATAGTGAGAGGCCGGTGATGTTCAAAAATAAAACTCACATGGTACTCGTGGGAGTGAACCTCAAGAAAGGGAAGCATGCATCTGGGAGTGTTCTAGGAACTGGAGTGGGACGAGCAATAGAGAGGGAAGAGAGCCTGCGAAAAGAAGCTAAGCATGAAATGTCTTCCTCCCTCAAATTCCAAGGGTAACTAAGAATTTTGGACTTTGTTAGAAAGCAGGCAGCTCAGCTAGGTAGAGTTCTCGCTCAGGGTCACAGAGCACTGGGTTCCATTTGTGTCAGTGTGCATCTTTGATCCCAGCATCCACAGAACCCTGGGTTCCATCTGAGTTGGTGCTCATCTTTAATCCCAGCATCCACAGAACCCTGGGTTCCATCTGAATCAGTGTGCATCTTTGATCCCAGCATCCACAGAGCCCTGGGTTCCATCTGAATCAGTGTGCATCTTTGATCCCAGCATCCACAGAGCCCTGGGTTCCATCTGAGTTGGTGCGCATCTTTGACCCCAGCATCCACAGAACCCTGGGTTCCATCTGAGTTGGTGCTCATCTTTGATCCCAGCATCCACAGAACCCTGGGTTCCATCTGAGTCGGTGCGCATCTTTGACCCCAGCATCCACAGAGCCCTGGGTTCCATCTGAATCAGTGTGCATCTTTGATCCCAGCATCCACAGAGCCTTGGGTTCCATCTGAGTTGGTGCGCATCTTTGACCCCAGCATCCACAGAGCCCTGGGTTCCATATGCACATTGGTGTGCATTTTTGATCCCGGCATCCACAGAGCAGATGGAACCCAGCACTCTGGAAAATCAGAATTTCAAGACCATTAGTGAATTCAATCGAGATCAGATTAGGCAACAAGGAACTGTGTCTTAAAACAGAAACAAGAAAAGGCAGAGCAAGAATAAGGCAGATAGATAAGCACTGGGCAGATGGATAAGCACTGGGCAGATGAATAAGCACTGGGCAGATGGATAAGCACTGGGCAGGTGGATAAGCACTGGGCAGATGGAGAAGCACTGGGCAGATGGAGAAGCACTGGGCAGATGGAGAAGCACTGGGCAGATGGAGAAGCACTGGGGCAGAGCAGAGAAGCACTGGGCAGATGGAGAAGCACTGGGCAGAGCAGATAAGCGCTGGGGCAGAAGAACCTCTTAGCAGAGTGCTGCAGCAGTACCTGTCCTGTTTGTTCTTGAGAAATGGCTAGACCAATTTTCAAATTCTAATAGATCAAAAGATGAGCAAATAGAAAATGGTGCCAAACTTGGCTGAAGAAACTGTGAACTGTCTTAAAAGAATTCCAACATCCAAATCAGAGTTCTGATTTTTCCCCCCTTGTAGAAGTCCTGTTTTGGATTTCTTGGCTCGGACAGTCTTGTCTGAAACTACTCAGGGTTACAGTGAGAAGCCGCCCTTGACACTTGGAGAGGGAATAGTCATGGCTGTGTTCCAATAAAACTTTATTGACGGCACCAGGCAGCTAGCCAGGCATGGACTGGGCTGTGATCTGCTGGACTGATCTGCAGTTCTCTGCATTAGCTCAACGTTAACCCAGAAAACAGCAGCAGCAAAAATGCTGCAGACGCGATGCAGGATCTCTGAAGGCTGTCTTGGGGAGCCCTGCAAGAAGGAGAGTGTTCCAAAGAGGACGCTAAGCTGGAGTTGGGGGTGGGTGTCATAAGATGAGGAGTGGATCTAGGAGGAGTGAGGGGGTGAATATTAAAAAAAAAAGATTGGAGACTACAGCCCACTTATTTTGGCACAGATTTTTGAGCAAATGCTAAAGCCCCGTGTTCCACACATGCTCTGAGCAATGTCTTGGCGGCACTTGTGGTTTTCGGTGGTAAACATGAAATTTACGCAGGGTCTTTACTCTCAAGGAATTATTGGTTTCCTTGGTAGTCGCCAATGAATTAAAAGTCCTGAACAGCAAAGGTGGGGGCAGTACAGATTTCGATTAGAGTGCCCAGGTAGGAGGGACTGTTGAGGACTCTGCAAGAATTGAGGTTCAATTCCTTGGGAAAGCGAACCAAGTACGAGTTCATCACACACAGGTGGTGCCACACCTGGCATTCATGTGGGCACTCAAGTCTTCATGCTTGTATGGCGGGAACTTTGACTCCTCCTGACGACGTGGCTCTCTCATTTGCATTTTGGCTCTTTGCGGCACAACTTTGGGCAATAAGAGCCACAGTCAAGCCGAGCAATGATGGCACATGCCTTTAATCCCAGCACTCAGGAGGCAGACGTGGGCAGATCGCTGTGAGTTTGAGGCCAGCCTGGTCTACAAAGTGAGTTCTAGGACAACCAAGGCTGTTACACAGGGAAACCCTGTCTCAAAAACAAAAAAACAAAACCAAGCAAACAAAAAGAACATTTGTGGCTTTTCCAGGAGATTCAAGTCTGGTTCCCAGCACCCATGCTGGGCACCATACAACATTGAAACCTCAGGCTCCATGGTATCTGATGCCCTCTTCTGGCCTCAGAAGGCACTTGGACTCTTGTAAATTAATGTGAAATAAATCTTTAAAAACGTTGACTTTATCATATATCACTCTACAGGTCCTTTCCTGTATTTGTGACATCTGAACTCCACGACACAGCGAAGACAGTCCAACTTCTGCTTCTCCTTGTGTATTTGTGTGTGGGTTGAGACATGGTCTCACTATATAGCTTAGGCTGTCTTGAAACTCAATATATAGACTAATCTGACCTCAAACTCACAGAGACCCACCTGCCTCTGCCTCCAAAGTACTGGGATTAAAGGTGTGCACCATTATGCCTGGCAGCTTCTCCCTTCTAGAGTGAAGAAACGTGTTTCCTGTTGCATGCAGTATTGTTGCAAAACAGCGCGCAGAATCACCTTGACAGGGCTAGTGAGTAAGTGCGGTGACCTGACCTTGGATTCACAGCACCCATGCAAATGCATCAATGCTAGATGGGTATGGCAGCCGGCCTTTAATCCCAGTATTCAGACAGTGGAGATGGGAACCCTGGGGTAAGCTAGCTGGACTAGCTGAATTGGTGAGTGAGCTTCAGTTCAAGCGAGAGAACTTGCCTCGATCACCAAGGCTGAGTGAGAATGAGGAAGACATTTGATGCCATCCTCTGACACACATGCACACTGAACAGTCTAGCAAAAAAACCTTGATATTTATGATCGAAGTTGACCTTGACTTTCAGAGAGCATTGCTAAATGCATGGACTGAAACCTCTCCTCTCTCATTTCTTCAGCATAGCCTTCTTTTGAAATTTCACCCTCCTAACTTCGGGGATGAATCGTACTAGTTTGATGACGGTAGTGGCAGAAATGAGAAATAACGTAGCGTGCCCAGTCAAACTCCTTGCAAGACTCTGGAGGCAAGGATAGACTTCCCCAAGCTGGACTCTGCCCAACGCACCAGGCTTAGGTTATTGGGTAGGAGAACATTTGAAAAATGAAGTTGACAAAATGTTTTTATAATGTGGAAGTAAGTGACCTTGAATTTATTTTCTTTTAAAAGCCTTTCCTAGCAGGAGCATGATGTGGTACACTGCAGAAGTGGGGTCCTGCAGGGGTAGCAGCAGTGCTGGGCAGCTGTGGGGTACGTTTAGAGCAATCATTTCTTGGCATCTATTGTGTTTAAGAGCAGAAGACACCAGATGTGGTGTTTCACTTTGCCAGTGATCGGCTTCTCCTTTGGAAGACTCTCCAGTGATCATGGCCAACTATCACTCACACTTTGTCAGCTGGCATGCCTGGATCAACACCTCAGAACACAGGAAAAACCCACCGAATCCCTCTCTTCTCTCTCTTGTTAGCCTCCCCACATAACACTGCCAAATGATAGAGCATGGATCAAATGCTCCCTGTCCTCCGTGGAGGTGGACCCTGGTGAAGCTGGCCCAGACCATCATACATTCCAAACAAGCTCAATGCGACATTCTGGGATTTTGCAAACATATCTGTGTGGCTCACACTGTTTGCCCAGTTTTTGACAATGCACTTGTAGGGCAGGGTGGTGACATAAAGGTGTGCAGGGGACTAGTTGCAGGTTTTTCTCCCTGTGAGTGCAAGAAGTAGGAGGAAGCTATGCTGTCTTCCCCCTTGTTTTTATTTTTGAGACTCTGTCTAAACAAAAAAAAAAGCACTGAATTTGACATCAAGGGAGTGTGTGTGTGCATGCATGTGTGCATGTATGTATGTGTGCATGTGCATGAGTGTGTGTGTGCATGTGTATAAGCGAGACTGACGCATAGCCTGAGAGAATCAGCTTCCAGCAAGACCCAAATTGCTGCTGCTGGCTGTGCACAGGCTGTGTGCTCCCGCAGTAGGAACACGCTTGTCAAAGGCTGAGAGCTCAGTGTCCTCTCAGCTTCTCTTCCTACGCCCATCTTCACCAAGAGCCCGTTAGCGGCTTTTAGCTGTGGTGTTCTCTCAGACTTCTGCCCTGCCGCAGTCTCAGTCCTGCTGCAGCCTCTGTCCTGCCACAGCCTCTGTCCTGCCACAGCCTCTGTCCTGCCGCAGCCTCTGCCTTACCGCAGCCTCTGCCCTGCCACAGCCTCTGTCCTGTCGCAGCCTCTGCCCTGATGCAGCCCCTGTTCTGCTGCAGCCTCTGCCCCACTGCAGCCTTTGTCCCGCCGCAGCCTCTGCCCTGCCGCAGCCTCAGTCCTGCCTCAGTCTCTGTCCTGCTGCAGCCTCTGTCCTGCTGCGGCCTCTGCCCTGCTGTCATGCTAAGCCTCTGTTTGCTACTTGTAACTGGCAGTGTTGGTTGTTACTGGTCAGGAATGGTGGCAGACAGGCCTCCCGTTTCCTTTTAAGCATCAAGTGGAACACAGAAAGCGTGTAATGTTCATGCTCAGAGCCCTAGAGGATGTGTAACGATTGCCACCAGATCCCACACAGGGATCAAACCAGAAGCTGAGCCCTTTGGCTAGAGGATAAATGTCCGTTTCTTTAAGCCTCTCCAGCGAGGGCACAATGAGCCACTGCATTGCAAGCAGCACCTGAGTTATTCAGGACCTGGCATGGAGCCATTCACATTTCCACACCAGTACATTCAGTCTTCAACAAAACATGCTCTTCGAAACCTGTTCAGAACTGCAGTCCCCAGCTTCCTCTCCTGCAGCGCTGTCCTCCCTGGAATGCTGGAAGCTCAGAGACAAAGAAATACAAACAAGAGTGAGTTTAGCTGGGTGGAGGAGAACACTGTTAGTCCCAGAACACCAGATGCAGAGGCAGGAAGATCACAAGAGATCTCAAGAGTTCAAGGCCAGCCTGGTCTATAGAGTGAGTTCCAGGAACCCTGTCTCAAAAACATAAAGCAAAACAAACAACAAAAAAGTGAGCCTGTGTTAGGTGTGTGGCCAGTACTAGACTTTATCGGAATTATCCTAATAAATATCTCCCAAAGACATTTTATACACCAGAAAACATTCCTGGTGCCGAGGGTACAGGATGAAACACAAAAATCCTGGTCCTGGTGGGATCTCCTTGCCGAAAGGAGAGACGATGACCAAAGTTACAGGTCAAAACAAAGGAAGGTGATGGCCAGAGTTCTGGGGCAATTAGGGAACCGTCTCACTAGGAACAGACCCACACAGCATTCCACACTGCCTGGTGTGGTGGCTGACATCTGTCATCCCTGCACTAGGGAGGTGGAGGCAGGAGGATGGGACATTTGAAGTCAGTCTAAGATGCTTAGTGAGAACTTGAGAACTTGTTTCTGAATGAAACCACAGAGTTACTTTATCTCACAGATGCGGAACTGGGGTCACTGATGGTTGTGAGCTACCATGTGCGTGTTGGGCATCTAACCCAGGACCTCTGGAAGATCAACCAGTGCTCTTAACCACTGAGCTATCTCTCTGCCCCAGAGGAGATGTATTTTGTGGTTGTCAGGCCTGGTGGCAGGTGACTCAGTCATCTTTTATTGTGTTTGTTATTATTGTTTATTATTGGTTAGTCTTTTTTTTTTTTTGAGACAGGGTTTCTCTGTGTAATCCTGGCTGTCTTAGAACTTGTTCTGAAGACCAGGTTAGCCTCCAACTGAGAGATCCACCTGCCTCTGCCTCCCAGGTACTGGGACTAAAGGTGTGCAAATCCTGCCCCCACCCTGTGGCTAGCCAACTTTAGAATGTATTTCTCAGAGCAGTTTCCAGTTCCCTCCAACTCTGTCCAGAAAGCAGAGATTTGTGACAAACCTTGTCTCCCACACTTATAACAACCCCCCCACTACTGAGAACTCCACAACGGCCTTGTTCAAACAAGCCGGCTTCTTCCACGTCCTACGCCTTTCTCATGGGTCTAGGCTGTGGGTTTCTGCAGTTCTGAGCACGGGACCCTGAGTCCTCCTCCCCACCTCCAGCCATCTAATATTCCAGGCAGGCATGCATCTGCCAATCCCCCTTAAAGGATGTCAGGTGGACAGCAGGGGATATGGGCAGACAGATGGAAGCCAGGACAGAGTGGCATCGTGGGTTAGCTCAGAGACTGTCTCCCAGCCCTGGCTATGAATTCCTTTTTATTTTCTTGAGACTGGGTCTGCAGCCCAGAATAGACTGTGTACAGGCCAGGATGTCTTCCTGACTCTATCTGCTGAGTGCTGGGAACTGAGCAGAGGACTTCTGGCATGCTAGGCAAGATTCTCCCAGGTGAGCTGCATCCCAGACCCCAGGTTATGATTTTTTTCTAGGAATTTCTCAGCTCTGGATTTCATCACCTCTAGCTCTTAAGTTTCTCGCCGTGGTTTGACTCAGGCTGCCCTGGAGACTTGTTTAAAAGCTCTCGATTTAATGTTGCGTCTGGAGTAAGTAAACTGTCATTTGTCACTACTCTGAGTCACAGGGAGGGTCACCATCACCATTAGTGGTTCACGAGCTTCCAGACAGGCAGCCTGGCCCTGTGACTGACAGGAAGCAGCCCCAGCCAGACACACACACCTTAGGGCAGAGCTACTTTTTCAGAAGCAGCGTGTGGCAGGGATGTGTCATCTGCTTGGAGTTTGGGAGTGACTGAGAAGGGAAGAAGGGCTCCTGGGGAAGACACGGTGGGACCTGCGGGTTGTTCTCACCTCACTGTGGAAAAGCCATGTCTAGTTTGTTCCTTAACCATAAGGAGGGGAGATCAGTGAGTTTTCCTCACCCGAAGACAGGGGACGAGCTCACGCCAGTCTTTGCGCTATTTGGGCCAAGAATGAGAGTCTGCTTTGTTTCCCATACTTTTGTTGGAGAAATAAAGGAAGAGGGTATGCTAAGATCAGTGTGCCCTTTTTTGGTGGCTGGGGAGATGGGGAATGTTTGGTCAAAAGCATCACCCCAGCTCCCTAACACCCCTTTATACAAAGAGTCTTGGATATAATAGTCAGGGGCCTCATCCCAGACCCCTGGCACCCATCTTTGGAATACTGGCCAGGAACTCCATTTCACACCCCCTCCCCTGGGAGTTGCCTTACTCCAAACTCCACCTCCAAGAAAGCCCGCCAATGGTGATTCCTCCCCAGGGAGGGTCAAGAAAGCCTGCCAAATGCTAACCCCTCCCTAGGGAAGGTCAAGACCCCTCCCACGGGCTACTTAAACTGCCTCCAAAGAATGAATATGTGGTCTCTGGGTTTCACGTGGCCTCCCGTTCTCTCTCTTTTCCTTTCCATGTTTTCCCATTGCCACCCAAGAGCATTGCATTAAACATGGACATCTTTTAATTTGGTTTAATTTGGTCTGATTGGAATTATTTGCATCAGTGGAGAGGCTTTGTCTAAGAAATATTCCTAACAGGGAAGCTCTAGTCACCCAGGGAGGGTTGCTTTGTCCCAGCAGGCTTTTCTGTTCTCTGTACAGTGATTGAGTGTGCAGGTGCTCCCCAGCTATGCAGTTCCCCCAGCAGTGTAGTGCTCCCCAACATCTGTAGTGCTCTCAGCTGTGAGTGCTCCCAACAGTGCAGTGCTCCCAGAAGTATAATGATCCTCATCAGCGTGCTCCCAACAGTGCAGTGCTCCCAGAAGTATAATGATCCTCATCAGC
>JAQHUG010000107.1:695359-708685 GCA_028555095.1 Dicrostonyx torquatus | reverse complement strand
GCATATGGTGTGCATATGTAGTCGATGTTTATCCATGTGTCCATGGTATGCAGATGCATATGGTATGCATATGTGGCTGATGTCCATCCATGTACCCATGGTATGCAGACGGAGGTCGGAGGACAACTTGTGGGAACAGGTTTTCTCCTAGCATGGGGGTCTTGGGCATCCAGCTGAAGTCATCACCTTTACATGTTGACCATCTCAATGGTACCATATACTATGCTATACACACAAACACACACACACACACACAGAAAGAGAGACAGACACATATACACACAGATAAGCACAGATACAGACACACTGCACACAGATACAAACACATAGACACACAGACACACATGCACACAGAGAAACAGAGAGAAACAGACATACACACATGAACAGAGAGAGACAAACACACACAGAGACACAAATACAGAGAAAGACAGAGAGACACACAGACACACAGATATACACACATACACACACAGAGATAAACAGATACAGACACATACACAACACAGACACACACGCAACACTTACACACAGAAACACAGACAGACAGACAGGCATGCGCACAGAGGGAGACACAAACACATGCTACAGAGAAATTTAGCTTCCTCACAGATTTCTTAGCATATACTTACAGTGCAAGCTGGACACACCCTCTTTTAGCAATGGTGAGGGCAAATTACCTGAGAAAGAAACCTCTTGTGAAGGGATGGGGAGAAATTATGTTGGGAATCTTGCTAGGACAGGGCCCTCTTGGTACTTCTGGGCTCCAGAGATAAAATGAGCAGTTAGGGTTTCTGAGGGCTGTGGAAGACCAGTAAGGGAGTCAGGTGGAGAGAAGAAGGGCCTCTTGGGTTTGGAGAGGCACGCATTTTCATTCTGTGAGTGAAAGAGTGGAGCAATATGTCTGTCAGGTACTGTCCTGTCCTGTAATAGCATTTCTGCCAGGAATGGATCATCTCTATACGGCGGTGGCCACATGTTTATACGGCCTGGTGACAGGATAACTGTTTTCGTTTCTGTCACTCTATCATCTTTGCATAGAGAATAAATCGCCCAAGTGTGCATTTCTTGGAGCACATCCCCATGGCGACGTGATGCATAGCTGTCTGTCTATGACACCTGGGTCAGTCCAACAGATCCTCCTGGCGACATGACGCATAACTGTCTGTCTATGCTGTCTGCCTAAGATGCCTGGGGTCAGTCCTATGAGTGCACGGAATTTAGAGCGAAATAGCTGGGTAGCATGACATAGATTGTCTTATCTGTAGTCTCAGACGTCCACAGGAGGTCTTGGGATGTAGCCTCTGTGCTGAGAGAGCCATTATATCCAGCACAGCACGAACTGCAAACAGAAGCTATGTTTCGGTGGAAAAATCCAATCAGTATTTTTAAAAACTCCTGGGATATCCAGGATAAAATCTGAGTTGGCAAGTCTCTCTTCTCCAGGCAGGTGTCATGGATCTTGTCCTGCACGGTTCAGATGCTCTGAGCCAGATATGCTCCACCGAGGCCTGTATGCAGTGGGATGCTGGTTCTAGGCCAGAGGCTGGTTAGTGCTAACTTGTTAGTGCCGTGTGTTTGAGTGCACGCATGTACACACAAGCACACATAGATGGTGGCTGCCGGGGATTGGGTTCCAGGCTTTCATAGGGGTAAGGAATGTGTGATCCACTTGATGAAGTGTTGCCCTCTGTGAAACGTGAACTCACTCACCAATTTCACAGTGCTTTGCTACAACATCTCCAAACGCAAATATTTAACACCTGAGAGTCTTACCAGCAAACACACCTCTCCAGCTTTCCATCCTGCTGTCTTGGTCCCCCTTGTGCCCTGAAACCCACATACAGCCCAGTTATGTCTCACAGAGACTTGCTTGGTGAGTTCAGTGTTTAGGATCTGCCGATCTGCCGAGGCTCTTAGCTGCCATCGTTTTTCTCTGCTTCTGACTCAGGCCTGTCTGACACTCAGCAGGTTACTTTAGAAGCCAAAGACTTCCTTTCAATCTTTTCCCCCTAAGTAGCTGTCAGAATTGGGAGGATAAAGGAAGCTGTTAACAAAAGTTAACAAAAGTTCCAAAGGCTGAGACATGAAATTCCAAAGACTTAACACAAGCTGGGGTGAAATCCGCAGCAGAGTTTTCTGTGCTGGTCAGTGTCTCCACTTGTCTGGGTGGAGCCCAGGGATTCTGACATCTGGGAGGCTGTGGGGCTGGGGTGGGTGAAATGGCTGGTGACTGGGAGAAAGGAGTGGGTTGTTAGGGGTCTCAGAAGCTTCCAGGCAAGGGGAGAAGGAGAGTCCATGGGAGCAGATCTCTCACTCTGAAGATACCAGACTTTAACAGAGATGGGCAGTTTTCTGATGCTGTCCTGGGAGTTTTGGGCAGGCATTAGCCTTACCCTACCCATAGAACCACCCCTTCTCATTTCTTCCTTACCTTCTGCCCTCTTTTCCCTTCTCTCTGTGTAGTAAGTAGAGTATAAATGTGTATGAGATTGTGCTGTACGTGTGTGGGGGGGTGCACGAGCCTATGTGTGCAAGCACACATCAGAGGTGGCACTGAGTGTCCCTGTCTATTGCTCCTTTGGGGCAGGGTCTATCCCTGAACCTGGAGCTCTTGTCGAAGTTTTGGTTAGGCTGGCACTCAGGCAGCACCTGCACTCTTCCCGTTTCTGCCTCCTGTAGCACTGGAGTTACAGACAAGCAAGTGTGAGCTACGCTTTGTCTGTTAGTGAGTGAGTGCCGTGATCTGCACTCAGGTCTTCGGGGTTGAGTCCTTAACCAAAGAGCAATCTCTTCAGCCCGAGTCCATGTACTTAGTAAACTCTTCTGTGGCTTCTGAAGATCCCCCGAGAAGCCCAGCCTCCCCATTAGGGTTATTTCACCGCATAGAAGGGCAAATGCTGACACAGAGGTCTGGATTCTCGTCTGTGCTGACAAAACCTTGGAATTGTCCTGAAATTTGGGAAGGAACAGTTGTTTTCTTCCCATTTCCTCCCCCTTGCTTTGTGTAACAATCAAAGCAAAAGCGCCTCAGACTGGTTTGGGTTTCTGGTTGTCGGTTCGCCACTGATGAGAATGTCCGGCTGCTATCCTCTATCTAGAGACTGGGAAACATCTCAGTGAGAACCCTAGAGACATTTCTCTCAAATTTTACAAATTTTCCACACATGCACCTTCAAGATCATTTTCATAAACAAGCATTGCTGGCTGCCAACATTTTATCTTGATTAATTAAAACACTTCTGCAATTACTAACAGCAGGGGAGAGTTTCTGGAATGAACGCCAAAGCCACTCAGCCTCCCTGAGAACTCCACAGTCCAGACTCACAATTGCCTGCTGCCCCTTCCCTCAGCAAAGGGGAAGTGTGGCAACCGCTCGTTTTCAATTACTTCTTCGTTACAGTCTAACACTACAGTGTAACACTACAGTGTAACACTTCGTTACAGCATAACCAACAACCTTAATTAGAAGAAATGCTTTCCATTTTTTCAATATACAGATTTCCATTGTAGAAACATAAATAGAAAAATGTGACGTGCAATTACAGTGATAGATGCAGAGCTCTGTGATTATTGCTTGACATGATTTAGTTTACCAGACAAGCCTTCGAATTTTTTAAATTAGCTTCATTGAAACCCTCCTTAAATGTAGGAGGCGGCTTCCCATGAGGGGTAGGGTGCCCTGGACTGAAGCGAAAGTAGAAAGTGAGCTGAGCACCAGCATTCATCTCTCTCCCCTCCTGACCATGAATGCCTCACGATCCTGCAGCCATGTCTATGGCTATGCACTGGTACTGTCCAGAATCACCCCCTGTGAGCTACAGGTTCCATATCTGTGCCCTCCAGAATGGTAGCCACTGGCTGAGTGTGCCCATTGGGCTACTAAAAGAGGGATTGTTTAACTTAATTCCTCTTCTTTCTCACTTTTTTTTGGACATATTTGCCCAAGCTGAGCATAAACTCAAATTCATGGTTCTCCTATCTCCTCCAGGTGCTGGAGTTATGGCTGCATGCCAACAAGCTCACCTTTATGTGATGCTCAGGAGGGAAGCCAGGATGTTTGAGGGAAGCATTCACCCAGCTGAGCCACATCCTTAACCCTGATTTCATTGTTGGTTAACTGTATCGGCAGCAGGGGCTGGAGAGATGACTCAGTGGTTAAGAACAGCGGTTAAGAAGAGCACTGGCTGCTCTTGCAGAGGACCTGGGTTTGATTTCCCACCTGGCAGCTCACAGCCGTCTGTAATGCTAGTCCCAGGAGATCTACAGCCTCATCTGGCCTCTGTGTGCACCAGGCAGGCAGGTGGTGCACATGTATACATGCAGACAAAACACTTGTAGGCATAAAAATAAATAAATCCTAAATGCGAGCAGCAGCGTAGAGCCAGGAGCTGCGGCTCTAGATGCCATCTGGTTCTGCGTAGTGAGCCGTTTTTCTGGTTAGTTTTGTTTCCCTTCCAAAGGTGGAAAGGAGTCACTGCGAAATTGCCAAACAGAGTAATTACACGAGTAGATTGAGAAGATTGCTTACAGATTTAGGCCCAAGATAGATTGGCTCGTTTCTTAACCTGTATTTGCTTTCCATGAATAGCTCAGAGAAGGTGACAAATAGCCCATAAAACAAACATTACCATAAAATTTATCTCTGGAACTGATCTGACAGAGCAAACTACCAAGCAATTAGGCCACCCACAGACCAAGTACAGGATAATCACCCCAGCAGGAGACAGAACAGACAGCATCAGGGCCCATTCCTGAGGGCCTGCATACAAATGGCCAATTAAGTGTCCCACGGTCTAGTGCTTCTCCAGCAGCCAGAAATTTTAAAGTGAGATTTTTCCATCCGCCCCCCCATCATATTAGTAAAATTTCACTTTGAAGGCCAGGTATTTAATGAATAGACAGTGACCGTCTTAACCACTTGGGACGGGGGAGTGGGTTCGCCCTCCTAGAGCTGGTTCTGCCAGAGCTGGTTCACAGGCAAATCTCACCACTTCTTTCCTACTTTTTGGACCCTTCTTAGAATATAATTTCCAATTTCTTTGGCTAATTCCCTCTTGTCTTTCAGCATAGAGCTCAGACATTGTCAACTCCACAGAGGCCTTTTGGGACTGTTCCCGTGTCCCACCCTCTTCCCCCTAACACCTGATCGGATTACAGAGACTTTGGGGTCTGTTAGAACCTTAGCCACAGCTTTGCAAAGCCAAGGGTCTGTAGTGAGGAGGCTGCTTGCTCGTCCCGGCGGCCCAGAACCAAAATAATCACACAGGAACTGTATTATTTAAAACACTGCTTGGCCCATTAGCTCTAGCTTCTTATTAGCTAACTCTTACATATTAATTTAACCCATTTCTAGTAATCTGTGTATCACCATGTGACTATGGCTTATTGGCAAGATTCCAACCAATGTCTGTCTCTGGCAGGGCTACATGGCTTCCACTGACCCCTCCTTCTTTCTCCCAGCATTCAGTTTAGTTTTCCTGCCTAGCTCTATTCCCTGCACAGGCCCAAGACAGTTTCTTTATTAACCAATGGTATTCACAGAATACAGAGGGGAATCCTACATCAAGGGTCTATCCTCAAAATGGCAGAATCTGGCTTTTGAGTGCAAAGCCAAGGCATTTCTTTCCTTTTAGTTAAAATAAAGATCACAATTAATTGTATTATTTACAGGATATTCTGCTGTTTTGAGTTGGGGTCTCACTGTGTAATGCAAACAGTCCTCAAATTTATAATCTTCTTGTCTCTTGTAAGGGTTGGGATTATCCAACTGGCTGGAAAAAACTTTTAAATAGTCAAACACACACACACACACACACACGAGAGAGAGAGAGAGAGAGAGAGAGAGAGAGAGAGAGAGAGAGAATAAAGGAGAACTCATAATCTTACTATTAAATGAAAATGAAAACTTCACATTACATTTAGATATGTGGTTTTTCCCCAAGTTTTTTATGCATATATATGTGTAATTTTATATTAAAGGAAGAAGAGCTCACTATAATTTTTAAGCTTTTAAAAAAACCTGACGTTATTTTTCATGTGAACTTAGGAATTGAAGAAATGTAACATTAAAAAACTTTTTGTGGAGACTGCTTAAGTGTCCCACCCCCACCTTCCCACCCTCCTCTCCCCAACCCCATCTCCACCCCCACCTCCCCACCCCCACCTCCCTACCCCCACCTCCCCACCCCTGCTAACACTGCTGTAATGCTCTCCCTACTGCTTTCCAGGGACAATACCCAGACCAGAGTCAATTCCTTTTCAAGGCAGACTTGAAGAATGGCCTTTTTCTGGGGTAATGAATAGTACATCATCTTAGGCCAACCCAGGAACAAATTAGCCAAAAAAATAGACCCAGAGTGGCGTCTTGGGTTCAGAAGGCCAGTGTTAGAGGATTCCCTGAAGGTAGCCAGAAATAAAGCTCACTGCAATGGCAGGGTCGACCCATGAGAAAAAAGAGAAGCCTGGGTATGGCAAATGAATAGTCGATACTATACTGGTTTCAGCCTCAGGAGAAAGCACAGCTGCTTCTTGATGTCACAGGGCATCTCTGGAGGCATATACCAAACCACAAAGCCTACAAAGGAACTGTGTTTATTTGCTCTAGATTTTTGCTCCCTGGGGGCTCATGTGCACCCCATGAGGCATGGGCTGCCCTCGTCCAGTGCCTGTTACCTCCTGGCACCCACGGCGGAGTCAGAGCGCATTCTGCACCACCTTGCCCTTCTCCGAGAAGGATGGAGAACGTCAAGGGGTGCAGCGGTCCTTCCAGTCTCTGCCTCACTGAGGTCTGAGAGAGACTGAAGTAACAGCTACAAAACACTCAGAAAAGATACCAGCTGAGAAAACGTGGGACCTCAAGGTTTTTCTCTTGCATTTTTCTCAGTTGACCTATTCACGCCCTCTGCTTGAGGAACTAATGGATTCTGCAGCGCTGACCCTGAGGAAGCCCGAGTTTAGTCTCCAGGAACAGGGCAGGAAAGCAGCACTGGAAAGAATAGGGAAAGAAATGAAGTTCATGGGCAGGAAGACTCCACCTTTCCTTTGGGGACAGAAAAAGAGCAGGAGGTTGGCTGGGGACACTTAGCTCAGTGGAGCATGACCTTCCCTTACCACTTGGCCTTAGCCTTCCAGTCAACTTCCTGAAAAGCAGGCAGCCTGGGCGGGGTGGGCAGACACCACCTGGGTAAACTCCCTTGTGCTCTGGGACCAGAGGCACCTCAATGTGGCAGGTGAACCAGTCCCTGGTCTCTTCCAGGCTCTGCACCCCAGCAGCTGGATTACAGTTCCCACGATCACAACTGGCTCTTTACATGAGTGCTGGGGATCCCAGCCCAGGCCCTTTCGCTCTCGTGGGCCATCTCCCCAGACCTAACATGGCAAAATTCTTACCCTCTGTAGGACTGCTAAAACAATGACAGGGGAGCAAGGGAAGAAAACAGAGGATGAAAGGGGGCAGGCAGGGACTCAGAAAGATGACTCTGCTTGGTACTTTCCCTGAGGTCTAGTGATGATGTCAAGAACAAGTTGACGCATTAGTGTCTGAGTCTTGCTTGTGCAAAGAAATTTGCTCTGGGCATTGTCAGTCTGTCGCCTTGGCTACTCTCTTGGCCTTTGAGTCTTCTTATCAGGACTTGAAAACAAAGAGGAGGGTCTCAAACTCTGCAAAACTACCCTGGCTTTGGTTTTTGCTTTTTGTTTTTTTTTTTGTCTTCATGGAATTTTTTTGTGTAAGATTTTGTGAGGTGTGCACATATGCATGTTCACATGTATACAGGTGCACAAGCACCCATGTGCATGTGTATGCAGTGAGGGTCAGAGGTTGATGCTGCATGCCTTTCTTGATAGTTCTCTATGTATGGACCCAGAGCTCCCCAGTTCAGCTAGTGTGGTGTAGTTAGCCAGCTTGTTTGGGAATGCACTGCTTCTGCCTCCAGAGCTCTGTAGTTACAGGGAAGCCACTGTCCCCACCCAGCATTTATGTTAAGTGTTGGAGATCTGGACCCATGTCCTCACACTTCCAAGGCCAGCTCTTTACCCATTCAGTCACCTCTCCAGTCACCTCCCCTTCTTTTGAGAAGGGTCTCAATGCAGCCTGGGCGGGCCTCTAACTTGCTCCGTAGTCAACAGATGGCCTTGAGTTCCTCCTGCCTCTATCTCACAAGTGCTGGGGGTCGCAGATTGTTCCATGATGTCTGCTTTTCTGCAGGGCTGGGGATGGAGTCCAGGGCTCCACACATGCTATGCGACCACTGTGCCAACGCATTTTCTGGCTGGGCCCTTCCCTGGCCTTGACTATGACTCAGGATTGTACTCTTCCACTTCCCGATGCTGGAAAGCTAAGATAATGTATTCTAGCATATCATTTACAGGGTGCCCTCAACATGACCCTGACATTTCTTTTTCTGCTCTCTATTTAAACAATTCATGAACTTTCTTCCCTCTGCCCCATGCCCTCCAATGACACCTCATTTCAGGCCTCTGTCCCCATCCAGAATTCCTTTTCCTGATGTCTTCTCATGTCTGTCTGCGGGGTCTCCTGCATGAAGATCCTGTCTAGGTTCTCTGCTGGAATATTTCCTCTGGGTAGGTGTCTTGGGAATCCCAGCTTCCTTGGGATTCTAATATGAACTTGCTCTCTGGGGCTAGTTCTTATGACACATTGTAGCTATTTGACTATGCAACTGTCTTTTCCTGTTAGCTTTGTTGAGAACAAAGGTCACAAGATTATATTTTCATTCTTTCTATTTTTTTCAGATTTGCATATTTTACGCATATGAGGGTAAAAGTCTGCATATATGTCTGTGTACCACATGTGTGTCTGGTGCCTGAGGACATCAGAAGGGGGCTTGATCCTCCTGAAACCAGAGATAATGACGGTTGTGAATCACAACCATCTCTCTAGTCCCCTCCTCCTCTCTTTCTGTGTGTGTTTAGATGTGCGTGTGTCTGTGTGCACTTGGCGGAGGTTAGAGGTCAGGTGGTGTTTCTCAGGAGCTGTCCTCCTTGTTCTTCTTGAGTCAGGGCTTCTCTTACTGGGTCCTGGGAATCTCTCTAATTTATTCTTAAGAAATGTGAGGGCTGAGGAAATAAGCTCAGTCAGTAAAATGCTTGCAGAGCAAGCGCGAGGACCAGAGTTCAAACCCAGCACAAGCATAAAAGGCACACATCCATCCCAGCACTGGGAAAGTGAAGACAGGCAGATCCTTGGGGCTCGCTGGCCAGCTAGTCTAGCCTAATCAGCCAGGCTCAGGTCCCAGTCAAAGACCCTGTCTCAAAGTACAAGATGTCTGGTTTCTGATGAAAAAATTGGTGTTTGACCCCTGGCCTCTGCATGAACTTACACACACACACACACACACACAAGAATAAACGCTGAAGCCCTGAGTTATGTAAATATGTAAGTCACATACCTGACGCTGCTGTTTGGGTGCCTCTCTCATTTACAGATGAAGAGGCTGTGTCTCGGAAACCAGGGGCTTTTCTCCAGTCTGTGCATCGTGAAAGTAGCAGAGATGAGATGTAAACAGAGTACCACAAGAACACATTATGTCATGTGGATTCCCGGCTTAGAAGGCCAGGCTAGACATTTGGCCCTAGCCCTTACCATCTGTATCTCCAGCAACCCAACATTCTCGAACTTTCGGGGAAGAAGTCCTTTGCCCCGTTCCACTTGGCCCCGCTCTCTAACTGCATCTTGCCACAGCTGGTTTCCACCCAGCTGATTTACATATGCTGCTACATTGCCACTTCATTTTACATTGCTGCTATCAAAACTTGCAGTTATATCACTGACAAGAAGCAGGAAGGCGGCCATGGGCACAAAGTCTTTATTTTGATTGGAAACAGGACTGGTAATAAATGATGAGGAGGAATTTACAACAGTTAGGACAGAATTGGAGTGTTCCCAGTACTAGGATACAAAGTATCCTTGTGCTTCTGGGGAAGGGCTAAGTGTAGTTAGAGTTGCTATCACTGTGATGAAAACACCAGAACGTAGCAAGTCGGGAAGGAAAGGATTTATTTGGCTTACACTTCCCTATCGGAGTTCATCACTGAAGGAAGTGAGGACAGGAACTCACACAGGACAGGAATCTGGAGTCTGGAGCTGATGCAGACGCCATGGATGGGGAGCTGCTCACTGGCTTGCCTTCCATGGCTTTCTTATAGAATCCAGGACCACCGGTCCAGGTTAGCCCCACCCACAATGGGTGGGTTCTTCCCCTTCAATCACTAATTAAGAACAAGCCCCACAAACTTGCCTACAGCCTGATCTTATGGAGATATCTTTTTAACTGAGACTCCCTTCTCTAGCTTGTCTCAACTTGACATAAAACTACCCAGCACAGGCTAGGATATGGATCGCTTTCCTATAAACAAAGGGTAGAGAGTTAAATGTATCACCTCGAGGTCACGTCAGGGAACTGTATAGTGATCACAGGCTCACAGGAAACACAAGCCAGGCTTAGCTTGTGAAGGGAGGATCTGGAGAGTCAAGGGAGCCTGCAGACCTGAGCAGACACAGGAAGGTGTTTGGAGGAGAGGAGAAGGAGAGCAAACACATTTGTGAACCTAGTCTGGAGGTGGAGAAAAGGAGAAAACGGGAAGGGAGGGAGCCTGAGCTGTGTGTGGGGAGACGACTCGGAGGCCATAGCACCGATCACACACACACACACACACACACACACACACACACACACACACACACATTTATATTTGTTTTCAACTCCTTCAGCTTAGGAAGGCAGGATAAATGGAAATGTCCTGAACACAGGACACAGGTAGGGTGGGAGGGAGAAAAGAGGTGCCAGCCAGAGGCAGAAACCTGAAAGTCACTGTCGGAAGGTCCACAAGTTAGCAATCATGCAAATCAGGGTCCTGAGGGCGGGGTAAGGACACCAAAGGGGCACTGAAGACTGAGCATAAGCGCTTGGCATGTAGAGGACAAGAAAAGAGGGGGAACTCTGAGAAGACAGGAGAGGCAGGAAGAGGTGCAGGTCAGGCAGGGATTGGACAGGTCGGTTGCAGAGCAGAGAGCAGATTCCCCTGGAAAGAGGTAGCACATTGAGAACTGTGAAGCCGGACTCAGTGCTAAGCACTTGAAGTTCAGCTCCCCAGGAGGCACGATCTCTTGAGCTCCCTGGGACAGGGCTCCACACCTTAGTACAATTGACTCCAGGGTTACAGTACCATTCAGGCTGGAGAACTCAGAGCAGAGAAGCACCATCTGCCAAAAATAAAAACAAAGATCTAATTCATCAAAGTCCAAAGTTCTGGGAAAGTCTCTCAACATACTACCCTTCTTTTCTTTGGCTTTTGTAGTTCTGCTTCAGGCTAATTGTTCTTGTTAACTGAAGTATGTCAACCCAGGGTGTGTGTGTGTGTGTGTGTGTGTGTGTGTGTGTGTGTGTGTGTTTAAAACACGTACCCTGTGAAAAGCTCCTTGCTACAGTGGGACCCTGAGCACACAGTACAGCAGCTGGCTGGCTAATAAAGACTTAGTCTTGGCTTAAACCTGTGTCCGAACAGTTGTTCCGGTGAACACCTCACAACATTGATAAATTCAAGGCCAGCCTGGCTAAGATAGTAAGACCCTGCCTAAAAAGACAAAACAAACAAACAAACAACAACAACAACGTTTGACAAGCTGAGAGGGTGACAAGAGAGAGTGGGGAACTAAACAGGGTGGGAAGCCAGGAAAGGAGAGCATTGGCTCTACATTTAGAAAGGAAGGGTGGGAGGGTATGAGTTAGGAGCAGAGGGGGAGGGAGACAAGGAAGTGGGATGGGCAGGGCTTCCATTAGAACAGGTAGTTCTAACGGCTCTGCTTGCATGCATGCCCTGACTTTTATCCAAATGGTCACCTGTCTCAGAAGTGTCCAGGAACCTGCTGTGGGTACCCAGAGAGATGAAGGGACAGGGAAGACTTGCCTTTGTAGGACTAGACAGAGAGCAAAACACTAGATCGGGGGGAGCCTGTGGAATGGTGAACTGACAAAGGAAAGCTCTCTGCAGAAACAGGCAGAGTCAGTGGCCCGAAAATATGAACATACTGGGAACTGATGCATCCCAAAGGAGGGAAGGAGGCTTAGAGGGCAGGGTATGAGGGTAGGGAGAGTTTAATTTCCTCTAAATCTGAAGGGACCCATTGACCAGCTGATGTTGTCCATGCAACCTCATCCTAGATGTCATGTTATTGGCCAGTTCTTCTCCTTCTCGTCCTCCCCCTCCTTCTCCTTCTCTTCCTTCTCCTCTTCCTCCTTCTCCTTCTCCTTTTTCTCCTTCTTTCTTGTCCTCCTCCTCCTCTTCTCTTTCTGGAGCTGAATATGTTGATGGATTTTCACAAGAATGAACACAAGTGAGGGGAACCCTCGGTGAGCTGCTCTGAAGACTCGGTAGGCTGGAGGCATTAGGCGGATCTTACTGGTGTTCCATAGTCATAGTTTCTACTGGGCGTCATTCGGCAGGCTGCCCACTGCTAGTCAAATTGCCTGCTGGAGATCATCTCTGGAACTTTTCTGGTCCCTTTGCTCATGAGTAATTGTTTCCTAGAAAACTTTTACAAGCCTCAAATGTTCCTACTGAGCTGAAAGGGTGTGGCCGGCTGAAGGGATCTATGCTTCAAGGCATGTCTGCCTGACCATTTTGGATACTGTAGAGGATTGTCACTTTCACTAAAGCTGGCCAAGAGGGGACAGTTGGCTAGGGCTTTATTGGAATGGAAATAGAAAGAAGCTAAAGGGCTTTGTTAAGGGCACCCAGTTTCCCTTCTATTTTTAACCACTGAAACAAAAATAATCTTCTCTTAGTAATTTGTGAAAGTCACCAGGGTGTACATCCGTGTACAGGGCATGCGTTTCTAATCACTACTGGACATTTTGTGCTTATACCGGGAGAAACATCTGATAATTAAATGAAACTTTGAAAGTGTTAGCTAAAACTCTGCAAAAAGATGATTTTTTAAAATGTGAGGGGCTGGAGAGATAGCTCAGTAATTAGGAGCATATACTGCTGCTCTTGAAGAAGACCTGAGTTCAGTTTATAGCACCCATTTCAGGTGCCCAACAATCTCCTGTAACTGCAGCTCCAGGGGATCCAACTCCCTCTGCTGGCCTCTCAAAGTACTACACTCGTGTGTACTTAGACATATATACATAATTTAAAAATTTATGCACAGAGCCAGGACTTCCCAAGTAGTGGGATTAAAGACACATGCCACCATTGCCCAGTCACCAGCCAGATGCAGAGGAAGCAAAATGCTTTGCTTAAAAAGGGTACCACACCACACGACTAAACATAGACAAGAATTATGGGAGGGGATCCCAG
>JAQHUG010000107.1:662281-683134 GCA_028555095.1 Dicrostonyx torquatus | reverse complement strand
TGGTACAACCCCTTTGGATGTCAGTGTGCAGATTTCTTAGAAAATTAGGAAACAACCTTCCTCAAGACCCAATAATACCACTTTTAGGTATATATTCGAAGGATGCTCAATCGTGCCACAAGGACATGTGCTCAACTATGTTCATAGCAGCTCTGTTTGTCATAGCCGGAACCTGGAAACAACCTAAATGTCCCTCGACCGAAGAATGGATAAAGAAAATTGTGGTACATTTACACAATGGAGTACTACACAGCAGAAAAAAATAATGACAGCTTGAATTTTGCAGGAAAATGTATGGAACTAGAAAACATTATTTTGAATGAGATAACCCAGACACAGAAAGACCGTTGTCACATGTACTCACTCATAGGTGGCTTTTAAACATAAAACAAAGGAAGCCAGCCTACAAACCATAATCATAGAAAAACTAGACAACAATGAGAACACTAAGAGGGACTTACATAGACCTAATATACGTGGGAAAGTATAAAAAGACAAGATCTCCTTAGTAAATTGGGAGCATAGGGACATTGGGGGAGGGTTGAAGTGGGGAGGGGAGGCAGGGAGGGGAGCAGGAAAAATGTAGAGCCCAATAAATATCAATAAAGAAAAAAAAGTACATGCTTTTAATTGCTAAGTCATGACACTATCTGAAAACTTATGGATTAACAGTACTCAAGAACTCAACTTCTGTTTCTAATGAGCCTAGTATAGATTTATCTATACAGTAAAGTATCTTGCCCAGAATCTCAGGTTCAGTTTTGTCTGTGCATCTCCCGGTGCTGAAATCTAGCTCTCCATACTAAGAAGGTAGTTGTTTTGACTAAGATCAAGTCTAAGATACTAGTGAAAATAGTGTTTGCAGAAATCCAGTATCATCATGTGTAATGGTTGGTTTAACTGTCAACCTGACTCCCTACAGAGTCACTGGGGAAGTAAATCTAAGTGAGGGATGGCTTGTATCAAGTTGGCCCGTGGGCACGTATGCAGAGGATTGCTTTGATTATCTTAACTAATGTGGGGAGACTCAGTCCACCGTGGGAAGTACGATTCCCTAGGCAGGAGCTCACAAACTGCATAAGAGAGGAGAGTGCAAGCAGGCTACTGAGCCTGCATGCACCCATTTCTCCCTGCTCTTGATTATGGATGTGATGAGGTTGCTTTAGGTTCCTCCCCTACCTGGAGTTGTGAGCTAGATACACACTTTCCCTCTTAGCCTCCTTTAAAAAAAATTAATTTAATTTTGTTGTTGTCGTTGTCAAAACCAGGGTCTCATTGTGTCACCCTGGCTGGTCTGGTACTCTCTATATTACCTATATAAAGGTCTGCCTGTCTCTGCTTACTGAGAGCTAGGATTTAAGGCATGTGACACCCACTAAGCTGCATTTTTTGGTCAGGGTGTTTTTATCAACAGAAAGGAAACTAGAACACCATGTCCTTGTAAAGGGAAAATTTGGACATAGATGTTGACGTACACAGAAGAGTGCCATAGGAAAAAGAACACGGAGCTGGGAGGAGTGTGTCTATGAGTCAAGGTCACCAAGGACTTCCTGCAAACCAACACACCCCTCTCAGCCCCCAGAAATGTGCTGTGTTGTGGAGTGGCCAACACAGAACTGAGAAGCCGGGAGTGACAGAACACCCTTGCAGTCCCAGCAGCTAGAGAGCTGGAACCACTGAGCCTGACGCCAGCTGAGCCTACACGGTGAGACTCCCCAAACAAAGCCCAAACCAAAAAAAGAGTGGCAGAACTGTGATGTTAAATTTCTTCTTCTTCTTTTTTTTTTCCAATTTAAAAAATAGATTCTTCTCTCACACAAAACATCCTAATCACAGTTCCCCCTTCCTCTCCTTCTCCCAGTTCTCTTGCTTCTCTGCTTCCCCAGCTCAGCTCCCCATTTTCTCTTCGGAAAGAGCAGGCTTCCAAGAGATTACAGCCAAACAGGACTAAACAAGATACAGCAGACAAGACGAAAGCCCTCCTATGGAAGCTGGATGAGGCACCTGAAAGGAAGAAGAGCAGGCAGAGTCCGAGACACACCTGCTCCCATAGTTAGGAGTCCCACAAGAACAGCAAGCTAACAACCACAACTTATACACAGAGGACCTAGCAGACCCAAACAGGCCTCAAGACCATGTGCTCGCTGCTTCAGTCTCTGGGAGTTCATGTGAGCCCGCTTACCTGATTCTGTGGGTCATGTTCTCCTGCTGTTCTCCACCCCTCTGGTTCCTACATTCTTTCTTCCCCTTCTTCTGTGAAGCTCTCCATCTCTGAGGGCAGAGACCTGATGGAGACTTCCAGTTTACACTTTCTGTGATATTAAATGTCTATTTCTGCCTTCCAGCTTGTGTCCCTTTACTGTGGCAGCTTTAAGAAACTCACTGTGGAGGAATCGTGTGCAGGACTGAAGGACCTTAGTGGATAGAGGACCTCATCCAGGCCTCTCGATTGAGTGAGCGCTATTGATTTATTACTTATTTCGTGGAGCCTGCTTGGTAGAACCCGGTAGAGCCTGGTGTTGAGTGTTGCTCACTTCAGGTTTAGTTCTGCACTCCTTGGACTTCTGATGGAGACACAGGACAGGGCCTAAGATCACCCCAATGAGGCTGAAAGTGGACCAAGTCACAACGCAAATTTAAAATGTTAGGAAAAAAAGTACACATTTTAAATCCTGTAAAAGTGTATCTCAGGTTGTTCCACAGGCTCCGGCTAGCTCATCCCTATACATTCCTGGTCCCTTAAGAACCTACAAGGGATGGGATAAGTTTTTGTGTGCTTTTCCTTTTCTCCCTGTGAACACTGAAAACACATAGGGTTCTAATGCTTCAAGGAGCGAACAGAACACAAGCTGTGCTCGGTAACTGTCCCTACACTGTGATCAGGGCTACAGAAAATGATGTCATCAAGTTTTTAGAGTTATTTTTAGACCGTTTTGTTTTTGAGACAAGCTTTTGCTATGGAGCTCAGGCTGGTCTCAAACTTGGGATCTTCCTGCCTCCAGTTTCTGCGTGCCAAGTCATAGGTGTAAGCCATCATGCCCAGCTTTTTAATTTTAAATTTTTATTTTATTTGTTTTTGGGACTTTCATTTTTGATACGGAAACTTGATCAGATCTGTAACTGAAATAACCAGTAGTCACTAGGAGTTTCCGAGTCAGATTATGTAATAATATTATCCCGCTGGTTTACTCTGGTTGAGAATATTTTTAAACATTAGCATTTGAACTAAACTCCAAATTTTAAGTTACATTAAGCAGTAGGAGGTCACCTATTAAGCAAGCAGCAGCATCATTCCCCCGCCCACATCAAAGGTTATTTAACTCTTTTGATGGTGTTTGTGTATACAATCTGGTCCTTTACCTGTTACTTAGACTTAAACATTTATGTAGGTAATTGTCCAGATGGAGTTGTTATGGCTGAAGCTGAATATTTGGTTGAACACACAGATCCAACAGCTGCTAACATCCTGTCCATTTCTAGATGCATAAAACAGTGAAGTCCATCACCAGGCTGACTCTGCTGTTGAGAGTCAGGGTGTGACTACCAGGAACACTTCACACTGAGTTACACTGAGTCACACTCCAGAGAACAGAACCTAAAGAGAGCAGATAAAAGCAGCCTTCTGATTCTGAGCAAATTGTTTTCCTGCTACAGACTCCAAGTGAACTGTGTAAGGATGTTACATTTGTTTCTTCTGCCTTTGTTAACAATGTAAAGATCCCTTACATTTGTTTAATTATGAAAAGATGTGTTGCTGTTTCACCTTGCCTTCCTGATCTAATGAAAAGCCTAGAGGCCAGTAGCTAGGCAGGAGAGAGACAGGTGGGGCTGGCAGGCAGAGAGAATAACTAGGGGGAGAAATCCAGGGAAAAAGAATGAGGGGAATAAAGGAGAGAGAGAAAGCAGGCAACCAACAGCTAGGCAGACATGAAAGCAGGAAAGTAAGATGGAGCGAAGGAAGGAAGGAAGGGAGGGAGGGAGCGAGGGAGGGAGGGAGGGAGAGAAGGAAGGAAGGAAGGAAGGAAGCCAGAAGGCAAAATGTAGTGAGAGAGAAACAGACGAAAATAAGAGCTAAGATTAAGCCCAGCTTTCAAAACTAACTTTCCACTTGATGATTTGGGAGCTGGTTGGTGGCCCCAGAAAAAGCATGGCACAACAAACATTTACTTTAAAATCCACTTGTTTAATTTTGAGACAGGGTCTTGCTATGAAACCAAATCTGGCCTTGGCATCACCACTTCCTCTCTCTGTTTGCCACCTCAGATCATACATGGGAGCTACAATGTCTGGCTTCAAACACAGTAACACGTATGTCTGGGTATAAGTTGACTTGAAATAAAATTAACCCTATAAGGAATTAAGACAACAACAACAAGGCGGTCCACGTTTACTTGCTTTCAGACTTTACCAGTACAAAGATCTCTGAGTCAATCAAAATGGACCACTTGGTGTAGATGTTTGATAGTATTGTTGCTTACTCATATATTTTTTAAATAAAACATTAAAGCTTGGAGAACACCATTTATGGCATGCCTGGTTGATGTGGGATTCCCCTCTGTATGCTGTGAATGTGTTTTGTTACCATTAGTTAATAAAGAATCTGCTTTGGGTCTATGGCAGGCAGAATAGAGCAGGGCAGGAATTCCAAGTAGAGATAGAGGAGGAAAGTAGGCAGAGTCAGAGAGACGCCATGTAGCTGTCAAAGGAGACAGACACTTCAGCCTTACCATAGGTAAACCACAAGCCTTGTGGCAATACATAGAATAACAGAAATGGGTTAAGATGTAAGAGTTAGTTCATAAGAGGCCTAGGCTATTGGCCAAGCAGTGTTTTAATTAATAGTTTGTGTGATTATTTCGGGTCTGGGCAGCCAGGAAATGAACAGTCTCCACCTACACCTGGTCAGGTAGGTGCTTATTTGTGCATTGCTGGGTTCAAATAGGTTCATTTTTAAATTTACATGTATTTATTTCTATCTCATGCTGCAGTCTAGGCTGGACTGGAATTTACTTAGATGGCCAAGGATAGCCTTAAATTGAAGCAACCTTCCTCAGAATCTTGAGTGCTGGGATTACAAACCCGAGTCATTATAGCTGACCTTTCAAATATTCTCAGATGTGAGACTATCATCTGTGTTCATAGATTTACATGCATACAATAATGTGACTAATGAAAGTGTTTTGCTTTCTTATGTAGGATGACATTCAAACCTACACTGTATAAGACTGGATGCACCCCGTGGCAGTTTGCAGGAGATGTTTCCTCTAAATCTCGGACTTTAGAATATTTGATTCCCAGTCCGTGGCTGTTAGAGGAGGATTAGGGGGTGTGGCCTTACTGGAGGAAGTATGTCTCTGGGGAGGACTTTGAGTTTTCACAGACCCCAGCATTTCTCTCTGCTTCCTGTTTGCAGCTGAGCTGTGAACTTACCCTGCAGCTCCAGCCAGCATGCTGGTCGCTTGCCTGCCATGGCGTATTCTTACCCTCCAGAGCCATGAGCCAAGTAACTGTTCTTTCTGTAAGTTGCCTTGGTTATGGTGTTTTATCACAGCAACACAGATGTGACTAAGACACATCCCTAGCAAGTCTCAAAAGAACTTTTGGGACTTCCTCTTGCACTTTTATGTTCCCCCTCAAGTGAAAGGTTGGCCAACAATAGTAACTAACCTCATTGCCTGGCCTCAGTTTAGCTTAATATTCCTTACAAAAAAGGACGGGGCAGGGACTTTTCCTGGTGTGTGAGTTGTTCTGAAGTCACAACACACAGAATCTGGGGCATCAGCTTTCGTCTCTAAGCGTTCTCTTCTGAGACATAGTTCACTCAGCCCCTCCCACCACTCTCCATCATTCCTCATCAAACCATCCTGCCCCAGACACAACTACCAGCAACACAGTTCTACCCAGAAAATTTGTGTGATGACAGCTTAGCCATGAGAGCTGTTAATACTCATCATGGTTTTCTTATGCTATGCAACAGTATGTGGGATTGTCTTGTAGCGGGCTTCCGTAAGTATGTGCTTAATTAGAGAATGCCTCCCTGGCTGTGCAAGACCATTTTACTCCTTTAAGTAACTGTAAGGGTATTTACAGAAGGCTGAGCTGGGTAGCCACTGTACAATCTGATTTGGCAAATGTACAAAAATTGTCCTCCCAATTATACATTAAAGCTCTAATTACACAAACGACACTCCGGGGACACCTTAGGTAGATGCAGCACAGAATTAAGGAAGGAAACAATTACTCACAATTATAAAAACTAGCTCCAACAGTAAGAGCAAATGAGCCTGTTTCCTGCAGCCCAGAGAACCTTGGTAATGGCTGAAGAGCAAAGGAGAAGTGTAATTTCTACAAGCAAGTAAGAAAAGGACGTATCCCCAAGTTAAGTTACAAAAATGACTTTATTTAAGTTATGTTTGTTCCTATGCACTACATAGCCAAGTAACATGAAGACATTTCCTTTCATGAACATGTATTATGACAAATGAACTCTCAGTCCTTTTATTGGACAGTCCAAGAAGTTTTCCAGCACTCGGCAGTCTGAATGCGTGTGAACACTGTAAACAAAGGCAAGACAAACACTGAGCGAGCACATAAGGCATGGAGCGTCAACCCCAAGAGTACGGTGGGAGAATGGGGACACAAACAAACACCTTAGAAACCATTTGGGTCAGGGGGAACACCTGTAATCCAGGGCCCAGGAAGGTGAGGCAAGAGGCTCTCAAGTTCAAGGTCAGCCTGGGCTACAAAGCAAGACCCTGGCTCAGAAACCAAACCAAACCCTAAACACATAGTGGTTGCTATTTGGTCACTATGTTAAGCAGTACATGTTTTTTATCCGTCTGGTTAAAAAATAATTCCTTGGGGGCCTGAGGGAGACTCTCTTCTCTCTCTCTCAGACAAACATAAAGATACCATCTTTATTAGTGGATGACTTTGGAAAAGGGGATTGGGGTGGATACTTGTTTGGAAGGCTGATGTGAAATTATCAGAAGTTTGAAGATCGGGAGCTAAATCTGAAAACTCATGGCAGCCCCAGGTAAGACTGCTGAGTTTTCTTACTTTGTCTCTAAACAGACAAGATGCGAACTTCATGTAGAGCCTTCTGGAAACTCTCATGGCCACCAAGCCATTTTGTTCACTGAGTATGACCCTGCTCTCGAGACCCTGCCTGCCCCAGTGTAAACTGGATTCAGCACCACATGTTCAGGGATCACAGGATAATACGGATGCTGTCTTGGTCTACTTTCTGAAAAGCTGAAATTACATCAACAATTTACATTATTTGCAAGAGTACTGTGAGTGGATTTTGTACCAGTGGACCATAAATGCTCCTGTTGAAGTGCTGAGCAGGCATCTGGGGTGAAACTGGACCAGAGAGTGAGAGAAGCTAAAACAGAAACCAGCATGCTCTAAGAAACTGAAGGCCTTCAGTTCCAAGAGACCCAAGAAAGAGCCTGTGTTGTCTCAGACCCTTTCAAAGCAGGACCTACAATCAAAATGAACAAAATCACAGGGCAGGGACATTTCCCGAGCTGCCTCAAAAAGCGGACTTGCTTGCTGTTCAAGATACCATAGAGACTGTTGGAGCTCATTACAACGGCGGGGTGGGTGATATAAGAAATCTACATGTGGAGGCACCAGATAGAGAAGAATTCTGATATTCAAAACCAGATCAAATCCTGTAATGAGAAAACACAATACTGTTCTGAGGTGTTATCTCTTTAGTTGTTTATGATTTTAAAAATGACATTAATTAGTGTATGTGTTTTGTGTAGGTGCTCACGCCATGGCGCCTGTGTGGAGGCCAGAGGACAACTTATGGGAGCTGGTTCTCTCCTCCACTGTGTGGACCCCGAGAATCAAAGGTCCTTAGTCTGGGTGGCAAGTGCCTGTTACCCACAAAGCCAGTCCCTTAGGTGGGGCTCTATTAGGACCTCCCAACCAAACCACTACCAGACAGCGTCTTGCTCTGGACTCTGTGGTAGACGTCACTGCACAGCTTATCCACTTGAGCCGGAAGCTGCCCCTGGAGTTAAGAATACAGATGGCACATTTGAGGTTAACACAGCAGTCTGTTGTGAAGCTGAGGTTGGACAAAGAGCTGGCTGACCTCCTCAGCAAGAGCACTTGGTAAACACAGAGTGATCGGGGGAACAGCCTCTGTGCACTGAGTTGGATCAAAGAACACTAGGAAATACAGCAGTTCAGGTACCTGAGTTTCTCATTGGAAGGCTAAACAGTGATCAGATGTGTCTTACTCAAGAACGTGAACAAAAGCTTACTGTATTACAAAGGACAAGCATCAGAAAATTTAAAGTTTTCAAAGTTAAGTCTGAGGCTTTGGAAGTTTTATAAAATTGAGTAGAAAGATCTATGAATATTTTCCTCTTGGTTAAAACATAAAGTCACAGAATTACAGTGGTTTTACTGAGTGTTATTTACAACTTAGGTTGGGAGCCAGTCTGCAGTGTCATTATGAAAATAAATCAAATTATTTTGGAAGCTTGATAAAATTGAATTATTGGTGACTTATTTTAGTTATGAAGCCATATGGGATTTTCAGCTAACGCCAATAAAGACTTGGGCATAAATATGGCATTTGACCTGAATAGCTCCCTTTGAAGGGTGATGCTGGAAATAACCATAAATTTTAACTGTCAAGACAGTGCGGGTCACTGACTCGGTTTACTTTTCCACAACAGGTCACGCATGCTCAATAACAGACAATCTGCCCATAATTCCCCTCTCTAAGACAGAGCTGCTTCTGAGCACGACACAGGGCTCATATGTAGGATCTCTGAATGCCAAGATTGTTTATTTCTTCATAACGGTGTAACAGTATTTCAGTTCCAGGCTTAAAGAAATCATGGCTGCAACTTCAAACGGAAAACAGGAGCATCTGCTCCACATGGCCGGCCTCAGGATGATGAGCACTGGCCCCGTTTCTCTGTTTTGTAGTCTTAGGGACTCAGGCTCTGGGGCACACTGCTGGACAAATCCGTTGTCACTGAACTTCAGCTCTCGTCTTCAGTCAGACAAAACTGTGTCTGCCCAGTGCCTCCAAGAATTGCCTTCTACATGTCTGCAGGTCACAAAAATCAGGGCTGGGAAAGGTCAAGGGGCCAAGAAAACATTCTTTAAACAGGGTGTCAAACCCCAGGTCACCTTCCTACTCTCAGTGCTGAATTAGGGTTTTTCCTTACATCAGTGGACTGTGTAGCTTGAGTCAGCATACTTCACTGGATTTTAGGCAGACAAAGGCAAGGAAAAGCTTTGCCAGCCACCAAGCAGGGAATTATTGCTAGGTGACAACACCTATCGGCTAGTCACACATCTGGAAAGTAACAGGACCGGCGATTTTAAGCAGAGAGTCGAGGTGTTCCCATGCTTGCATAATGAGCATCCGCATCGAGGGTAGGCTTGCGTGAAGCTGATACCTATACCTATGTATGTACTGGGCTGTTCTGATAAGCAGGCAGGAAGTGTATTGATCATCACTGCACAGGGCCCAAAGAAGGGGTGGGGCCTGCGTGGACTATATCAGCTTTTTAAAAGACTGCCTTGGTAGCAAGATTGCTTACCATCTGATGCATCCACATATCAAGATGTCAAAAATGATTAAATTACTCAAAACAGGCTTCTGATTCTATGATTTAAAATTTAATTATCTGTTACAATATTAAAATAAATCTAATTTCCCTAAGGTTGTTCACCAGTACCACATGGCGATACTGAGGTGGATTTGTGTGTGGGGGGGGTGTGCATTAATTTTTAATGACAAATTTTAGGATGTTGGTAAAAATATAAATCAGCAAACAACAAATGATAAATGACCATAAGAATGGTAAACAATGGGGGTGGTCTGCTTCACCCACTTAAGAAGCCTGTCCGAGGCTAACTGAAGGAAATGATACAATTAACCATGTTGGAGGAGGGAGAATTTCTGCTAACACTCGGTGACAATGCACTTATGTGAACCTTACACTCTGGAGTTTCTACAGAGTGGAAAAACTGACCAATGAAGAAGGCAGCTGATATTAAAATAACTGGCACAGACGCCATGACACACAGTAAAAACACAAACAAGGACCCAGACAAGTAGAAACAAGGTTAAAATGGTGTTGGCAAAGTTATCTCCAGCCTTTTAAAATATACCAAAATGCACAGAACCTACTATCCCTTTCCCTTCACGAGAATGAACTGAAGTGAAAGAAACAAAACCCAAAGCCAGATGGAATTCACCCATTCCTGTTGGTAAAAAATAACAGATGCATTAGCTTCCAGGACAAATAAAATGTTAAAATATTAATACTGAAAAAAATACAATTAAATTTTTATTAAAAAATACATAATCCTTACTCAATCTTTGTGTACATTTTGTCTTGTGTGAAAAACAAAAGCAAATAACCCCCCCCAAAAAAACAAAAGTAATATAGGAAAGGCAATAAGACTACCTAATTCTTTATGTTGTATTTGGTAGAAGCGTGTTTCAGTCATGTTTTGATGAAAAATAAGTTACTCTGCTTTCATTTGCTCCCGGACATCTGAGGGCAGAGTCTCAAACAGAGCGTCTTCTACAACTAAACCAGCTCGCTTCAGAGCCCGGCAGTCTCCCAGCTCAGGAGGGAGGACTTCAAAGTGATTGCCTTTGATGTCCAAGTAGGAAAGAAATAGTAAATTTCCAATTTTTGGTGAAAGGATGGAGAGGCTGTTTTTCCCAATCTTCAAAGTTTTAAGTTTCTTGCAAAAGTAGAGTTCATCTGGAAGGCTTTCGACTTTGTTACACGTGATGGAAAAATACTGTAAACTTTGCAGAACCCCGATTTCGGGCGGGATGAAGCGGATGTCATTATAGGACAAGTCCAGGTATCGGATTTTGTTGCAGAGGAAGAGGTGGGAAGGCAACACCTCTACCTTATTGTGACTGAAGAACAGTCGCTCCAGGCTGGTCAGTTTCTTGATGTGCTCTGGGATGTAGGTGATGCTGTTATACCAGAGTTTGAGCACGGTTAGCTTCCTCAGGTGCTGGAAACTCATGATTTCCTCTATGGATTTCAGGTTGTTTTCTTTCAGGTCCAGCTCCTGGAGGCTGAGCAGGCTGAACACAGCATGGGGAATGCGCTCCAGGTCGCAGTGCACGAGCTCCAGCTCCGTCAGATTGGTCATCTTCTTCAGGTTGTTCAGCATCACCAGCTTGGTGCCGTCGTTGTGAATACACATCCTCTGCAGGTGACTGGACACGTCCACCACGGCCTGAGGGATTTTGGAGACGTTGCTTTTGATGGAGAGGATCTTAAGGCTTTTGAGATCCCGCAGGGACTCCAGGGTGACATTCTTGGAGATGTCGTGACTCAGAGAGCCGACCAGATAGAGCTCTTCCAGATTACGGAGGCCGTACATCCAGGGGGGCAGCTCCCGCATGTCATCAAACTTGACGCTCAAGACCTTGAGGTTTTCCTTCAGGAAAGAGAGGGCCGCACTGTGGATTTTGACGGAGCATTGGTGCAGGGAGAGCTCCTGAAGGTTGTCCAGCTGGGCAATGGTGGCGGGTATCATGACGTTCTTAATGATCTCCAGCTTCAGAGACTGCAGCTCTGTGATTTCAAACACGGTGTCCGGAAGGCCAGACAGCATGATCAGAGGCAGCTCCAGGCGGTTATGGGCATTCGTCTGCAGCTTCTGCCTCAGTTTGTCAGGGGTCCACTCATTATTTAAATTGAGCTGCTTTAGTTTGTTCTCGCTGACCTCAGACAGAAACACGGCAAACCGCTTAGAGTAGAGAGGGTCATACTGGTCTATCATGTGAAGCATAAAAGCAAAGTCATTTTTCACATCTGGAATGTCATCAATGCCAGTCTCCTGCCGGACGTACTCGAAAGAATATTCCCTCAGGGAACGGTAGAAGAGCCAGTATAAGGTATAAAGGCACGTCAAGCCGTAGATGCTCACGAAGCACAGGTAACAAAAGGAGAGCTTAGAGAATAAATGAGCCATGGTGTGATTGCAGGAGAAGTTTTTATAGCCTGTCATGTCCTGGATATCCACGTTACAGTCCACTGTAAACTGGACTTTGGAAACCAGAGCGCTGTTGTATGCAATGATGATTAGGAACTTGATGACCTTAAGCACGGTCTGTCTAACGTACATGGCATATAGGATGTCACCTTCTTCCACGTGCAGCCTGAACTTCTTCACCTTCTCAAACAAGGCCTTTGCCTGCTCACCCTCCTTTTTGTCCAGAGCTCCTGCCGTAGATTTGTCAACCACAAACTTCTCAGGAATTGACTTGAGAGACTGGGAGTTGACCATGCTGCCCTCGGGACCGGGCTGGATGGTGTTGGACCTGTTCATGTTATTTTTCCTGTTGTCCTTCTCTTCGGAGTCCTCCCCGGACACTTCAGAGAGTGCCCGCGTGGTCCATGGGGAGTCAAAGCACTTCCCCAGGATGGAGATGAAATGTTCTATCTTGGAACTGGAACCAGGGAATTTGAACCAAAAGTTGCTGCAGAGCATAAAGACCAGGGTGTGAATGAGCACAAGGTACGGGAAGTACTTGGCGTACCAGTGGAGGGCTCGCTCGTAACACATCTGGTTGATGAAGCTGTATTGCTGGAGGTCCAGGTCTGTCTTCAGCCCTTTCATCTCTACGGTGGCAGGGTTGGCTGGAGAGGGCTTAGGTGGAGGCAGTGGGGTGGTGCTGATAACTGCCTGAGAGACATTGGAAGCAGAAGAGTGGTTCTGCGCAGGCTGCACTCTTTTCGGAAGGCAGATGATCTTGTCTTGCATGACCTGAAATGCAGAAATGATAGTTTCAAATTATATTACCCAAAGAGCTTTTGTAATGTCATTAGTGCAAAGAAAGTAGCAATAACATCCAATAAATGTCCATTTCCTCTGCCTGGAGAACATAACACTCAATTCCAGCACCAAGATTTTATTCTTAGCTCATGTCATGAAAAAATGAAATCTTTGATTTTGTTCACCATATCAAAGATTGACACAAAACAGTGGTACTGTCGTCATGGCAACGTGAGTATTTAGGGAGTATCCAATAATTCTAATCTTTGTATTTCTTCTCTCACTGTGGCCAGGGGGAATTTTGCCTTGAACTGGATGGTTTTCAATGCCACCGTCGTTTGTGTATGAGATGTGTACACGCTGGAAAGAAGAGAGATGGAACCAGTTCCTGGTGTTCTTGTTTACTGCTTTTTCCCCACCCACATCATCCACTATATGCATGATTAATGTAGCTGGCTTTGATGTAATGGAGCTCTCAGGGGCTCCCACAGAAGCTTTCCACATTCTTTTTTTTTTTTTTTTTTTTTTTTTTTGAGACAGGGTTTCTCTGTGGCTTTGGAGCCTGTCCTGGAACTAGCTCTTGTAGACCAGGCTGGTCTCAAACTCACAGAGATCCACCTGCCTCTGCCTCCCGAGTGCTGGGATTAAAGGCGTGCGCCACCACCGCCTGGCTCAGCTTTCCACATTCTTTAGAGCTGAGATAACAGACACACCCATTCCTGCGTGAATCTGCTGCCGTGGAGAACAATCCTGAGCTCCTTTGCTCTGCCAGGGCTTTATTGAGAAGTGTATAGCTTGAAAACATCAAGCAGGTCCTAGGAGTGCAGCACAGAGAGGGCAGGGTACCAACTGTCTGGGATGAGGTAGGGGACTCCTGAAGTCACATTAGACAAGGCATCCTCACACAGAGGCTCAGGAATATGGAACAGTTTGGACAATGAACAGTTTGGAGGATGAATAACAATCAAAGAGCCCGGAGTAATGGTGTATGGAATTAGTAACTCAGGGACAGTTGGTTTGGGGCTGGTGAGGTAGTGGCTAAAGGCACTGGCTGCTAAGCCTGCCATATGGAGTTTGAGCCCAGGGACCTACAAGGTGGAAGGAGAGAAGTGGCTTCCACACGTGCACACAGAAATAGACAAATGTAAAAAAGAGAAAACAATAAGTCAGTCTATATCTTTAGAGATTAGAAACCCAGTGTGTGGTGATTCTTCAAGAGCAAGGACCTTATGACAATAGAGGAAGGAACTGAACGCATTGCAAAGTGGACACTGGTAGCGCAGTAAGTGACTACAAGAGGGTGACGATGGCACCACCAGCAGACCCACAAAGCTAACAACCAGCAGAGGGGTACACGGCTTAGTGAAGTACGTGGTACCCAGGTGCTGACTTGCTGAGAGACACCCTGGGGCACTACAAGCCCTTCTGGGTGTGGGTGCTATCAGTCTGAGCATAAAGACCACCTCTTCTACACCCAGGGCCCCCAACAGTCCTTCCGGGTGTAGGTGATATCAGTGAGAGCATGAAGAACACCTCTCCTAGGGATGAGGATGATGATGGTGATGATACCAACACAGGTATGTTGTACTCAACACACAGCTGTCCTTATTCTAGTATCATAGGATTTATTTTGAATCATCTCTTTTAAATTTTATTTTATTAGACAGGGTATCATGTTGCCATGGGTACCAAGCATCCCATAGAGCTGAGAATGACCCTGAATGCCTATTTTCCTTGTTTTAATGTCGCAAGCGCTAGGATTCCAGGTGTGTGTCATTGTGCCTGGTTTAACAGTCACCTTAATCTGATAAGGCAGTGTGCTTGTGATTCCCATTTTAGAGTTCAAGAGACCAAGGCATTAAGTGATTTAGTGACATCACTCACATAGCCTACATCTTGTTATTTTGCATAACTGATAGGTTTGAGAATATTGCTTTTATCTGGTTTTTTTTTTTTTAAATCTCGTTCAAGCTGTATGTTTGGGTGCAACAGAGGCCAGGAAAGGGCATCACATCCCCTAGATATAGAGCTATAGATGGGTGATGAGCAGCCCAACATGGGTGCTGGGAAACAAATTTGGATTTGCCAGAAGAGCATCTAAGAAGTGGTCTTAGCCAGAGAGCCATCTATTCACCAACCTTTATGTTTTTAATTAGAAAATTATCTTTATTTGGGTTGGGGAGATGGCTCAGCATTTAAGAGCACTGGCTATTCCAGGGGATTGGGGTTCAAGTCATGGCAGCTCATAACTGTCTGTACCTCCAGTTTTTGGTGATCTGACATCCTCACACCAGTGAACATAAAATAAAAGCTAAATAAACTATGTATGCTTATATATATAAATTATCTGTATTCTTTCTCAGTTATCTTATACATTTTCACCTCATTACCCTCCTTTATCCCTTCCTCTTCCTCCTGCCAAGAATGTTTCTCTTCCTAACAAATGCTGACCCTAATTTAAGTCTTTTGTGCATGTGCACTTGTTTAATTGGGGTAGCTTCAGAATGGTGCTTTCTTTCTTGAGGAATAGTTTGGTTGGATGGTAAGCTTTACAATTCTGTGGTGAAAGTAATTGCCCTTCGCATTTGAAAACACGATTCCATTTCCTCCTGTTTATCTGCCAGAGAGATGCCTGCTGCCAATTTAGTTGTTTAGCGAGCAATCTATCTTTCTCTACGGCAGCCATTAACACTGTACTGAATCCTGGATTTTTCTAGTGCCACTTAATTTTGGATACATGTGGATCATCCCTGCTCCATACTTGGCACAGAGGACTCAACTTTCTTCAGTTTTAGAAAGCATCTGCCAATGTGACTTCACACGGCTCCATCATTTTCTTCCCGTGGACACATGTTCCTGCCTTGTGGTCCGTCTTTCCTAGCAAGGGTGCACTCTGAGGTCCTCTCTCTCTTGCTTGGTTCAGGGAGAGACCAGAAGTCACTTCTTGGGCAACTGTTGTGGGATATTTGAACACTGTGTGAAGGTGTACTGCTGGAGTTGGTGTAAGAAAGAGTGGAATGGCCAATAGCTAGGCAGGAGAGTATAGGCGGGATTTCCGTGCAGAGAGGACTCTGGGAAGAAGAAAGGAGACTTCGTCAGCTGACTTGGAGCAAGTTGTATGTGCTGTACTGTGGCCATCTGAGTGCTTGGATTATGTATGAGCTCAGCCTGATCTCAGCCTTTTTTTCAGTTTTCTTCACTGCCTGAGTGTGCTCTTGTGATGTCTGCATCCATCTGGCCCTGGGGACCATCCATGGGCGTTATCACAGAGCTCTGGTGCTTCACTGGGGGTGTTATCACCTTCCAGGTCCATGTTGTGACACAGGGAACAGGCTGACTGGAGCTCTGGCTGGGAGGTACCCTAGGGCAGTACCCAGTAGGAACCAGCTTTAGCTTTTGGTCCATTACCATTCTTCCAGGATCCTTCTGGGAATGAGAGCTTTGGCTTACCTTGCCTAGAGTGTTTCTAGTTGTCTTTACCAGCAGAAGTCAAGTTTCTGTCCATCACTGCTTGGCTTTGGAAGGAAGTCTAGTAGTTGATTTAGAACCGTCGGTCCACTTAGCACGGCATTCCTGCTCCAAGGACATGCTTGTCTGGGCTGGCAGCCCACCAGTGTGCTTTCCTATCTTATTCATCATGGCTCCACACCTAAGAGGGGAGCGTTCTGAAGTCTAGCGTTTTACAAGTTTTTTTTATAACCACAAGTACGTTACTAACAAAGTTGTCACAATACAACTTTCACTCGCAGTTCCAATGTGATCTTTAGTCTGCGGTTTATAATCTGGAAAGACAGGGCTACACACTGGTTAAGGATATTGTTGCTCAGTTTGGTTAAGGCAGGTTTGTTGTTGTTTTGGTTTGGTTTGATTTTCTGAGACACAGCTTCTCTTTTTAGTCCTAGCTGTCCTGGAACTCACTCTGTAGGCCAGGCTGGCCCCGAACTCACAGAGATCCACTTGCCTCTGCCTCCTGAGTGCTGGCATTAAAGGCGTGAGCCACCATCACTCTAAGGCAGATTTTTTTTTTTTTAAGGAATAGTCTTTTAATTTATTCTTTGGTAATTTCATATACATGTACAATGTATCTTAATCATATCTAACCCAAATCTCTCCCACTCACCTAGGCCTTCCCAACACCCTTCCCCGTTATATCTCTTCTTTTGTATTTTTAATAACTCACTGAGTCCACTTAGTGATGCCTGAATGCCTATAGGTGTGGAGATGTCCACTGGAGTCTGGATGACCCACCACTGACCACATCCCTGAAGAAAATGACTCCTCCTCCTCAAGCAGACACCAACTGCCAACAGCTGCTCAGCTGGGGTGGGGTGGGGTCTTCATGAACCCGTCTACCACCCATACTGGCACTCGGACTGGCTCGCTCTTTCCTGTGCGGGTGAGCACAGCCTCTGGGAGCTTATGACTGTGGCGCCCACATAATGGCCAGAAGACAGCATTTCACAGCTCTGCTCCCTATCCTGTGGCTCTGACACTCTTTCTGTCCCTTCTTCCTTGTTGGCCGGGAGATTGATACAGATGCCCCATTTAGGACTGAACATTCAACAGTCACTTATTCTTAACACTCTGACAAGTTGTGAGTCTCTGGGTTGACGGCTGCCACTGGGTATTTTTCTTTTGAGTCAGGACTTCACATATCATAGATACATGGCCTTGGATTTGCTAATTAGCTTGAGAGTGACCTTGAGCTCATAATCCTCCTGCCTCTACATTCCAAGTGCTGAGGCATGCCCAAACCACCATACTTGGTTTGGACAGTGCTAGGGATTGAACCTTTGTGCATTCTAGGCAAGGACTCTAACAACTGAGCTACAATTCCAATGCGGCTATGGTAGATCTCATCCAAGCTGATAGAATAGACCAATAAAAAGGCAGGTGAACTATACCAGAGACAGTCAGTTTTTGGCAGGAAGATGTGACTTGGCAGTGTAAGTTATTTTATTTTGCCACTAGCCAAGCAACACAGATTCATCATAATCGTTACTCTGTTTTGACTAATCTTTATATTAAATATACATTATAGGTATTAATTGTGTCTGTCATCCTCCCTTCACTCTTCAGAGATGCATACAGCTGGTACTAAATGTGATTCCCTAAAGCCCCAAATCAGACAGAGCAAATCAAGTTATCCCTGCTGTCCCAAGAAAGACTCAGTGAGAAAAGCAGCCCCAAGCATTCTCCATAACTTATTTAGAAACACCAAGTAAGTGTTCTTTATCAGCTAAAGCTGACCAAGGGTCTGCTATATATGGCTGGCACCTCAGGAAAGGAGAGTAGCACACATAACGCTTGTTCTACCACCTTGCTAGAGATATAACTGGCTGTACAAAACCTCAACAAGAGCACAAATAAGGCAGTGTGCCCTCCACAAGGGAGGCACAGGAAGTGCAGTAGGAGCTTGAGTGTGGAGGAGGGGGGTAGGGGTGGGGCTCCAGGAAGAAGTACAACTTCATTGGGTCTTGAAGCTTCTAGACTTGAATATGGCACTGGGGAATAAAAGGTTGGAGCCTTGTAGGTTCCAGAGACAGGAACAAAATGCTGCGGTGGGTGGGAGTGAAAAGCACTAGGAAGATGGACTGTCACTCTTTCTCACTTCTCCCGGAAGTAACTCTCAGGCCACTGAGGCACCAGTTAATTAGCAAACTTAAGTACTGTCTCCCAGAAGCCAGAGCCCAGAGGACAAAGCCACTGCCAACAGGCACCAGTCTTGTTCTTGTAGCAGAAGGATTAATTCAGAAAATGCTGACTTTGTTTCAAGGGTATTGAAAATGTATTAAGTTATCATAAAACCTTTCAGGGAATGAGGAGGAATTGAAAAATCAGGGCAGATGGTGCTAAAGGAATAGACACTTTGGGGGTTATTAGATGTCTTTTTCATAAGCCTGCTATCCTCTGAGCCAAGCAAGGTGTATGTGGGGACAACCGCCCCAGAAGTGCAAAGATAGACACTCGTGAGAATCACACATGCTCATCCCTATCACCAGGACTAACACGGTCTCTGTCTCCTGGGGAAACGGGAAAGCCAGACTGGGCAATGCCATCACTTCCTGTCTGTGTGCACACATATTTTACCCTGTTATCTAAATGATTTTATTAATTTTCTTTTAGAAAACATTTATATACACAGCAGAATAGAGGGAAGGCACAGCAATACCCCATAAGCCTTCCATTCACAGGTAGGCAAACTCCTCTTAACAGCATGGTGGTACATTGTAACAATATACAAGATGAGCTTATATTGATGTGTCATTATTACCCAGAATCCACAGCTACATTAGTGGTCTCCCTTGGTCTTGTGCTCTCTATGGGTCTGGACAATGCTGCAGCACACATCCATCACTATAGCATCCTACAGAGCCATCTAACAGCCTTACAGGCCTCCTGAGTTTAGCCTACACCTCTGTCCTTTCCAGAACCCTACCTTGCCTCCCCAAACACTGACATTTTTACCTCGTTTACAGTTCTGCCTTTTCCAGAGTGTTCCACAGTTGAATGAGATAGTATGTTACCTTTTCAGTGTGAATTCTGTCACTCCACACTGTTTCCTCAGGTGCCTCTGTATTTTTGCAGCTTAGCTCAGTTTCTTCTTGAACAGTACTGGCTAGCTACAAGTTGTCTAGATTCCCTCTTAGTGATGGTGCTTAAAACTTATGGAACGGTTAGGAGTGCATGGAGGAAGTTTAGATCCAGAGAGGCAAAAGAGGGGGAAAAGTCTCAAGCAAACTGTGAAAGTTTAACTAGTTATTTAATAATATAAGTACTAGCTCAGTGTAGGAACCCCTACCTATCAACATGCAGGAGACCCCGAGTGTGATATTTTGCAGCTCACACATGTAACCCAAGAACGGATTAAAGATTGTCTTTATTAGTTGTAAGAAGAAACAAGGCCAAGGGCCCCCACCTTCCACCCCAGCATTGACCAATACATAGTTTGTTGTCTGGGTTATCTTTTCAGTGAGGATGCTCAAAACTTTCAAGACGGTCAGGAAGTAATGTGGGCATAGGGGAAGCTTTATATGTAGAGAAACAAAAGAAAGAAAAACCAGACACAGATAACCACAGCCTCTTGCACACTCCACAGCCTTCTGCACACACCCTGCAGCCTTCTGCACACACCCGCAGCCTCCTGCACTCACCCACAGTCTCCTGAACACACCTGCAGCCTCCTGCACACACCCACACCCTCCTGCACACCCCAGGCTCCTGAACACACCTGCAGTCTCCTGCACATCCGCAGCATCCTACACACCCCCACAGCCTCCTGCACACACCCTGCAGCCTCCTGCACACAGTCTCCTGCACACACCCACAGCCTCGTGCACACACCACAGCCTCGTGCACACACCACAGCTTCATGCACACCCTCCAGCCTCGTGCACACACCACAGCCTTGTGTACACACCACAGCCTTGTGCACACACCACAGCCTTGTGCACACCCCACAGCCTCCTACACACACCTGCAGCCTTCTACACACCCCAGTCTCCTGCACACACCCACAGCCTTCTGCATACACCCGCAGCCTCCTGCACACACCCCAGCCTCGTGCACACACCACAGCCTCGTGCACACCCCCCAAAGCCTCCTGCACACACCACAGCCTTGTGCACACCCCACAGCCTCCTACACACACCTGCAGCCTTCTACACACCCCACAGTCTCCTGCACACACCCACAGCCTCCCAGTTATCAGTGTCATAGAGTGGTGCACTGGCTACAAGTTGTGGACTTACACTGATAGGTTCAGGAGTTTGTGTCACTGGGGATGGGAAGCAAGATGTTCATGAAGGATTGTACAAAAACCTGGATCCTTCTCAGTGTGAAGAAGGTACCAATCCTACATATTGTATTTGTGTGAACTTTGTCAGTGGAAAAGATAACAACAATATAAATTGTATATGTGTAAACTTAGTGGTAGAAGATAACAATCACACATATTGTACATGTGTGAACTTTGTCAGTGGTAGAAGATTACAGTTGAACATATTCTTTTTTTTTTTTTTTTTTTTTTTTTTTTTTTTTTTTTTTTTTTTTTTG
>JAQHUG010000107.1:641662-662271 GCA_028555095.1 Dicrostonyx torquatus | reverse complement strand
TTTTTGGTTTTTCGAGACCGGGTTTCTCTGTGACTTTGGAGACTGTCCTGGAACTAACTCTTGTAGACCAGGCTGATCTCGAACTCACAGAGATCCGCCTGCCTCTGGGATTAAAGGCGTGTGCCACCACTGCCCGGCTAGTTGTACATACTATAAATGTTTCATAGAACCCAGACATCAGGCAAATCTTGTGGATATAAATCAACAGGAACTTCTTGGCTTGAGGAATATGAAATGCCACTGGAATGACATACATTCCCATGTCATTATTACCCAGACGAAGTGAAAGCTAAACACCGCAGGTTCCGCAGAGACAGTCACCAGGGCTTCATCTCATAGTGGCACACATGGACACGGAGAACACCAGATGAGCGAATACTGTCTTTCCCTGAGGATAACAAGCCCCAGCAGTGGCCATGGATACACACATGCCTATAATTAGATGCCATTAACATCTGGAAGTGTCTGGCTGCTATCTGCCTTCTTCCGAGATAAAACAATTTCTTGTGGACATTTTTCACATTGCCAGAGCTAAGTGCTGACTGCTGAAGATTCAGAGAGTGCCAGAGTCGGGACGCTGACACACTGACATTAAAATTGTCTCTGTGTTTTGATATTCGGCTTTATCACCACAGATACTGATGTGTACGTCTCTGAGAGAGGTGACGCCATGGCGATGCCTGCCATTAACTATTAATGCCTCTGACTCCTGGTTGGCCTGGAATTTCCCAGCCATCTGCAGTGGGTTCATTTCCTGTATTTTGATTATGCTGACATTGTCTGTTTTCTTTTGCTGAAGCATAGAGCTTCCCAGCAAACACGGAATTAGATTGGAAGCTGAGGGCGGGTATTGGAATTGGAGGGACTGATGATATTTTCCAAGTAGATCAGTAAATTACTGGATCCATGAAAAGTTAAGATTTCAATAGAGGGCTGGAGAGATGGCTCAGAGGTTAAGAGCATTGCCCGCTCTTCCAAAGGTCCTGAGTTCAATTCCCAGCAACCACATGGAGGCTCACAACCATCTGTAATGAGGTCTGGTGCCTTCTTCTGGCCTGCAGACATACACACAGACAGAACATTGTATACATAATAAATAAATAAATTTAAAAAAGATTTCAATAGGAAACATCTGTTTCAAAGTTAAAAACACATGGGAAAATTTAGTGGACATAAAAACCTACAGGTATATATATTGTATATGACTACTTGGCTTGGCTTATGCCTTTGGTAAACTTGAGATATTTACCTATAATTATGTCCCTGAAACAATACAGGAAAAGCTACTTCTGAAGTGACATGCAAGGACAGAATGACATCTTGTTCAGCGGCTACAGTTTGCTGCTAAGTCTGTAAGGGGGGATAGAATCAGAGAATTGGGGATGTTTAAAGAAAAAAACCTTAAATCTTCTGGCTTACCCATAATGTATCAACAGCACAAAGGATTTAGTACTAGAAACACCCAAATAAATAAGAAAACCGTTCAAAGGGGATTTTTTAAAATGAAGATTATTTTATAAGTTTGCCATAATATTTGTCTATATTATAACAATATTCTATAGTTCCCAAGGAGTGTGATGATGCCAACTGCCAGGGTCCAATCTGTTGGAAGGAACAGACCATATCATTCTTAAAGGAGATTAGCTGTCTGTCATTCATTGTGACATCACAGGGGCCTCCAGGGAGGGCCAGAGCTTCAGAGATGCTCATCTTTGTGGAGAACGATTTGACCTTTCGGTTGCCAGAGGTTAGCAGGTTTGGGATCTGAGCCCTGGATGTGAGACTTTCCCTTGAAGTCAATGTGACTGCTCTCCTTAAGGCTTCTCTTGGGAGCCCTCCTGTGTGGGGAAGGCTGTGTACTACAACATGGGAGTCAGCACTCTAGCCCCCAAGCCACACCCTCAGCCCAGGAGTCCTGTTCTGCAGCTTCTCCTTTCTCAGAGCTGATGTAACAGGATGACTCCAGCATTGCTTCTGTCTTAGGGAGACAGTGGCCTGGGAAGACAGCTCAGATGGGGACATTAGCCTTTCTCTGATCTCTCTCCCACATACCCCTCTTTCCATTTCCTTGTTAATTTACACAGCTCTGCCTGGTCCCTGCTTTGTTTTGTTGTTGTTGTTATTGTTTTGCTGTTCTGAGCATGACAGACCACAATACCAAGGAGGGCAGGCAGCCCCTCTTCCCGCTTCTGAGACATTTACAGGAAAGTCCTTGTGACTTATGTGAGGTCTGACCCAGTTCAGCAGGAGAGTGATAGTGAGGACTGGGCTACAGCCTTGGTGTTAGCTAAATGGTTTTCTTGCCTGGCTTTCCCTCTATGACTGTATGTCTTCTGCAATACTACCCCTGGGGAAGTATAGGCAGCTACTGGCAGAGATAAGCAGGTGGACAGGTGACCTTGGATCCTGGGGCTCTCTCGGTCTCTAAGTGGTTTACCCAACTTGCTCACATTTTAATCATATGGAAATGTCCCAAAGGAAGTGAAGGTACTTCGAAGTCTATAGTAAGAGAGGGAAAATGCTACCGATTTCTAATCCACCGTGAATAATTTTTCAGAACAAACCTGACATAGGGGCTGGGGAGATGGCTCAGTGTGCTACCTAAGTTCAGATCTCCAGAACCCATACAGAAGTTGGCCACAGGGGCATGCATCTGTAACCCCAGCACCAGGAGGGAGAGGCAGGCAGATCTCTGGAGTTCGAGGCCAGCCTGGTGTGAACAATGAGTTTCAGAACAGTCAGAGACGCAGAACTTGTTTCAAAAAATTAATATAAGGAATTGATTGAGAAAAATACCTGAGGCCAACCTCTGACCTCCACTCTTAAGTCTTCACATCTTTATTCTTTCTATCAGGAAGTGCTACCCCATGTGTCTGTCTATCTCCATCCATCTATCCATCCATCCATCCATCCATCCATCCATCCATCCATCCATCCATCCATTCATCCATCCATCCACCTATCTCCCCATAGTCATTATTTGCTAGAATCCTCTATGTGAACATTTATGAAAACTTTAACCTAGTCTTACAAATACCACCTTTTGTAATACCTTGTAACACTTTATTTCAGTAACATAATTTATTCCTATATTCTTCTAATCGTGTGTAAAAACATTAAGGGCTTTAATTTTCCAAGGTAGAATTAGTCTCCTTTCACTGTTGTACAAATAAATCTGAAATTTATTTATAAATGTGTGTATTCCTATAAATAAATTTAATATTTATTTATAGATATCCACTGTAGAAATGATAGCGTTTTGAGGAGTACACACATGAATTTCTACTCTGAGACAGTTTGAGTATCTTTCGGACTCAACCCGAAGTTTGGGGTAGTCATCACCTAGCACGGTGCCTGCAGCCACAGGGTAAACTGACACAGTGAACAACCTACGTGCTGCTTGGCCTCTGTAACGACTGCACACAACCTCCTGGGGCAGAGACGGACAGAGTCTTAAATATTATGCACTTCCCACAACTCCTCACACAGTCCTGGGAACTTAGTCAACATTCTGTAAATGTGCACTAATTTATCTGCACTTTCAGGAGTGCAAGATTCACAGAACAGGGCTCTTCTCGCCCCAGACAGTCTCAAGGGAAAGCATCCACGTGCCAAGGATAAACTATCTCCCTTGGACTTCAATTGAACATCTTTCAAATTCCCTTCCTGTGCTGACAAGGTTGCTCTGTAAAAAGAAATGTAACAGTGCAAGACCACAGCCCTCAGGACTAAGACTGAACCAGCATCATGAAGTCCGTTAGTGAAGAATGCTGATCTTTACAAGAAACACTGTAAACCCTTGAACGACCAAGTACAGTCAAAAACGGGCGAACAAAAGCAAGGCCTCAAAGTTCACTAAAAACTGGCTTAGGATAGAGTCTGGAGAGGGAGCTGGAGAGGGACTGGAGAGAGTGCTCGCTGCTCTTCCTGAGGACCTCAGTTTGCTTCTCAGCATCATGTTGTGCAGCTCACAACTATCTGTAACCACAGCTTCAGAGAACCCGGTTCCGTCTCTGGTCTCTTCATGGACATGCACACATGAGACATACACACACACACACACACACACACACACACACACATCAAAATAAAATATTCTTTAAAAATGGCTTTAGAACAAAAAGGACGTTTTCCCTTGAAAACAAATGAAGGTTTTAAGGCTCAGGTCAGCTCATAAAAACCTAACTCAAGGGAATAAGGTCACATAATGACACTATTGAACCCGAGCACAGCAGATAATGTCTACCTGGAGATATGACATGCAGCATCTGAGTAATGGTAAAATTAGGTCTCTAGACTTCCCTGCCATGGTCCTGTTTCACTTTCCCAGTTGCTATGGTTACGGTAGGTTATATGCATTCAGAGCTAAATCCGCCAATTAGAGAACATACACACATGAGCACCACTTAGACTCAGCGGATTGTAGCATGTGTGTCTGTGTGTGTGCACGCGTGTGCGCGCTACAATAAAGAAGCACAGGTCATGAATCTGAGAGGTGAAAGGGAACACAGGAGGAGCTGGTGGGTGGGGAGAAAGTACATAAACACAGGGACTGAGTAGGCTATATAAGTGTATCCATATAAACATTCAATAACATGTATTGTTTTTAAATTCAAGAAGCCTTGAATTTAAAGGAGAATGGGAGGGGTATATGGGAAGATTTGAAGGGAAGAAAGGGAAGGGAGAAATGTAATTATAATCTCAAAAAAAATCCCTTGGAAAATAACAAATTAAGAATAAAAATACTTAATGTATGAAATTTCAAATAAAATAAATGTTAGAAAAAAGGGATAGGAAAACCAGATAAAAGCCTGGTTGTACCCTGACAACCTAAATTTTTAATTAAATAACTGCAGCTGACTAAACTGAAACAAATGTCTAGTTGTGAAGCATATTCCACTGAAAATGACACACACGTAAGTCACAGGACATGGGGCACCAACGCGGCACCAGCCTGGCAGCTGCATCTTTACTGTCTAGCTTTGGCAGAGCAGGAAGATTGATGTACACTACCTGGAGAGAAAAGTCATCAGCAGGGATACCTAGCTCCTAACCTGCAAGCTGTAATAATGGCTGGCTTGGCTAGAAATGCCTCCCTGGGGCAATAGTGGGATGGATGTTATGGGATCAACCAATGCTCTCTGATTGCTCTCGTCATATGACAGAACTGGTGCTTTTCATGGGGCTAAGAATGCATGACTGAGATGATCAGAGACCCAGTGGAGAATCTACCACTATTACTCTGCAAAATGAACATAGTATTAAAATGACCACTATGCACTTATATTTATACCCACAGGTTAGTACATCTCTTTCCCATTGCCACAGAAGCTTCTTGCAGTAGATGGTGATTAATATAGAGACTCACAATTGATCAATATGCACAGAATAAAGGACCGAACAGTGCTCAGCCCTAATTAATGGTGACACCCCTCTCTGAGAAGCTCAGGCATCATAGTGGAAGAGGGGTCAGTGGAAGAGCCAGAAGTAGTAGATGATTATGGCGAAAAAGGTATTTTTCAGACATGACATGGCTGTTACATCCACGAACTCAGATGCTGAAACTGTATTATTACACAAGACCCATACACGATCAACCCCACAAAACCCTTGCCCGGGCTGGGAAAAGGCTCACCACGTCTCTATCTGAGGGACAACTGCTAAATAATGCCCACTGGGGGAGGGAAAGTCAGTGTCTTCAGGGATGTGGCCCTGATAGGCTACCCATGCTCAAGCAGACGGTCCTCCACCCATGCACATATTGGCAGCACCAAGAGGACATGGTGGATTTATAAAAGAAACATGAAGTTAGGAGGGACACAGTGGCAGGACAGGGGAGTCATTAGGCGCATACATGAAATTCTCAACAAAATCTTTAAAGAAACCTTTACTGTTGCCAAAATGCTGTGACTCTCCTACATTCAGTATGTGATCCCATATAGGTTATAACCCATGGTTTCAGAAGCTAGGGCCGAAGGCAGCAGGTGAGAATCAGGCATGAGTCTAGCCTGGAAGCCACATGGCTCCTCTAGAAGCCATGTATTATTGTCTGTCCTGAACTGTAGCTGGCCAAGTGATAATGAGGAGGTAATGATAATGATAATTGCTTTGGGTAACCCCTGTGGTCCCAGCTCCCAAGAAGTGAGGGCCTCACTTCTTCTTAACTCCGAGGAGTCAGATGTAAAGCAGAAGCTGAAATCCAAGACACTTGGCATTTCTGGGAACCCAAGCATTTGGGGAGACTAGATGATGGATGCTCAATGTGACTCAGAGCTTGTCCCAGTCTCACTGAAGTGACCCACTCTGTGGGTCCACCGAGAAAGGGACCACTCTGCCTCACACTTGCAGTCCCTGCCACAGTCTCTTTGGCTCTCCGTGTAGATCGTTCCTTTGTGGATGCCCGCAGCCTCTTCTCTGTTCCCTTGTTCTACTCTGCTTGACCCCTCTATGGCTTCACTCTTTCAAAGGACTTTTAAGTCTCAAGTTATATTTCAGATGTATTTGCTGGTTTTCATGAAAGGAGCTGCTCTCTCTCTCTCTCTCTCTCTCTCTCTCTCTCTCTCTCTCTCTCTCTCTCTCTGTGTGTGTGTGTGTGTGTGTGTGTGTGTGTTTGCATGTGGTCACCATGGTACTCATGTGGAGATCAGAGGGCGACCTCAAGGTTCCAGTCCTCACATTCCACATTGAGACAGGCTCCCTCCTCCCTCCCAGGGGCTCATGTCAGACTGGGCAGTCCCTGAGTTCCTGGGGCCTCCCATGTCTCCACCTCCTATCTCACTGTTGAAGCGGCTGAGTGACTGTGCCAGGCTTTACTTGGGTTCTGGGACTCAAACTGCACACAGTTCTACCCACCGAGCCACCTCCCCAGCCTGGGTGAGGACATTGTTATCACTACTGAATCCTCATGACACATGGATTTTTTTTCCTAGTCCATAATTTTGTTTTTCTTTTTTTTTCAGTTTTATTCTTATTACTTCTTTTTTTTTATTGTTAAAAGAAAAATTTACATTTACTCCCCTTGTTCCCGGCCCTCCCGCTCCCCCACTACCCCACCCCCCCCCCCCCGCTTCCTTAAAATGGGGCAGGATACCCTGCCCTATGGGGAGCCCAAGGCCCTCCTCCCTCCATCTCTTCTATATATTCTATATGGAGACACATGGATTCTTCTTGAAGCGCTTTCTCCCATGCCTCCCCCACCCTCCTGAAGGGGATCTCCAGGAACAGAAACTCATGACCTAACATAACATTCCAGAAGGATCTTGACTAAATCTCCATTCTAGGAAGCACAGACAAGGCTTAAGCCACTGATACTTTCCTTATGGAAGCCTGTTGTGATTCCCACTACACCTCCTGCATTGAGAGCTTGATCCCCAGTGTAGCAGTGTTCAGAGGCAGGGTCTCTGGGAGGAACTGGATCATTAGGGCTTCAACCTCATCAATATACTAATCCAGTAATGGATAATAGGCTACTGGAGGCCATGTATGCAATCCGACATTCCTGGGTGCTTTCCCAATGCTATCACATGCTCGCTGTCAGTAGCTGGCTAATGTGTGCCATCTCGAACTCTCTGCTCATCTCCTAAACCCACTCTTTTAAGCAGTTACATATGTTTGCTTCTGGTTTCCATTTTGAGGGTATAAGGATGAACCCCACAGGTGGGGCCCGGTCTTATTAAGTTTATAATCTTATACATTGGATATAGATTCTTTAAAAATGTACTGGCACTTTGCCTGCATGAGAATATCGGATCCCCCAGAACAGAGAGGTATGAGCTGCCACATGGGTGCTGGGAATTGAACTTGGGCCCTCTGAAAAAGCAGCCAGTGCTCTTATCTGCTGAATCAGCTCTCCAGACCCTGGATATAAATTCTTACAACTGAATTCTACAGTAAGGGATGATGTATCCTCAGAGCGGGTAATTTTCCCCCTTATGAAACTTAGTGCTAATGACTTACCTATTCGTGAAGTACAATCAAAAATGGTTACAAAGTCATTTCACATTTGAAAAGAAGGATGAGATTTGGAAAGATTGTGCGGTGACAGTCTAGAAGGGGAACAGGAGAATCTGTTACAGGGAGGGGAGAATTGAGTGTGCACCTGTGCACATGTGCGCACACATATGCATTTGTACAAGGCTGTCATGTATGAAGACACGACTGTGCATGTTCTCGAATGGATGGAGATACATCATCACTCTCTGTGGAACCGTCTTCCCTCATGCTGCTCTCCCTTCTGTCTTTTCATTCTCCAAATCATTCTTTCCCATTATCAGGATGAAAAAGAATTCTTCATCTGGGGCAAGTGTATGAAGTTTCTCAAGAAAAATCTAACTAGAATTTTATTAGTAGTGCTGTGGATCTAATTCTGAGAACCGGATGTGTTTATAGCTTCACTTCTGTGTGATCTGAAATGTGTATCATCTATTTATTCAAATATATCTCATGTTTTCACTGGACATCTAAATGTTTCCTGTGAAGGTCTTGTCTATTGACAACTGGCTTGTTCCCCAGATATTTGGTTTCTCCTTTGTTTTTCAATGGCACTTTTTTTCCTGATAAGCTTTTTACTTGGTATGTATCTTTCTAGCTGATAGCATTAATTACTCAATTAACAATTAATTAATCAATACATTCATTTATCCTTTTTCTGAGATAGGTTGTGTCTCTGTAACCAAAGCTGCTCGTGAAATCTCCAACCCTTTGTCTGAGCTTTGCAAGTGCCGGGATTACTGACATGCAAAGCCGTGCCTGACTCACTCATCTATTATACGCAGTGAATTCCTGGCCCCAAGGATGATATATGGATTGCCTTTACCCAACTCTCCAGGGCTTGACAAAGAACAGGAACCGCATGTTATTCTTAGTCCATCTGATACAATGCAATGCCAAGTACCATATCACATACGAGTGCTCGATATTCCCAAAGGATGGGAATTATGAAATGCATGGAAAATTAGCTTAAGGAGAAGAGTAGCAGCACATATTGTATGGACTGAAAGGCTCCAGACACGAGCTAGAAACTTCCCAGCTGGCAATTGAAATGTGGCTCAGCTTTAGCCTAATCACCGCAGTGCCTCTGATTCCTGAGGGGACACAAGAATTGCCAGTGTTCTGGGGTGGGTGGAGTGGAGAGGGAAGAGAGGACGTGGAGGAAGAGGAAGAGTGGATCTGAAGTCAGAAGACTGAGGAGAAATTCAAGGTCATGCCCCATCCGCTTCTGCCCCATCTTCTTCCTTTTATTTTACTGTTTGCCCTTGGGCTGGCCTGAAACTCACTAAGTAGCCCAGGCTAGCTTCCAGCTTGTGTCAGTCCTCCTGTCTCTGCTTTCTAAGTGCTGGGCTGACATGAACTACCACATGGAGCTGATCCAGATCTCTAAATAGTGGTTTTAAGGACTCACACACACAAACAGCAACAGAGACTAAACACATGCTACATCTCTTTGGTTTCATGTAGAGAAAAGCATGGTATTCTGTCAGCACCTTGTGATTTGAGGGAAAAGATATATTAAGAAATAGTAGGCACTGGGTGTGGTGGTGCACACCTTTAATCCCAGCACTCAGAAGGCAGAGGCAGGCGAATCTCTGTGAGTTCGAGGCCAGCCTGGTCTAAAGAGCGAGTTCCAGGACAGCCAGGGCTGTTACACAGAGAAATACCCTGTCTCAATCCCCAACTACTCCCTTCCCCAAAGAAACAGGCAACAAAATAATATCAATCTACAATGTCGAGGGAAGGGAAATCATTCCCTGACTGGCAATGCGTGGTGCCAGAGGGTCTAAGAACAGCACCTGGATTCCTGCCCTTTGCCAAACTCGAGAGAGGTGAAAGGCGGCTCATATTTCACTCTTGGTGCCAGGAACTCCCCGCACTTTAAGTTCTCACAGTGGGAAGAAGAGAAGCAAAGTCCCAGGCGAGACCAAGACAACTGAATAAACCACAAGGATGCAGGGTCCTAACGCGGCAAGATTTCCTCAGCAGGGTGGAGCCGGGCTTTGGAATCATGTTGCCTTCATGATTTTCCACTGTCACGGCACAAAGGAAGACCCTTTGATACGATTCTCACAGCTGAAATGATGTTTATTTAACAGCCCCAAAGTCCCAAGTAGAATAGTGACAAAGATGTGGGTACAGAGAAATTTATATGTATCTTAGATGAGGTCTTTGACTTTTTTTTTTTTCTCTTGCAGACAGGGTCTCTGTAGCCCACGCAGGCATCACGTGTATGGTTCTCCACCTGCCTCAGCTCCCAAGTGTGAGCCCAGCCTGAGTCTCTATACCCAACTGAAGTCTTATTCTAAATTTGCTTATTGGTGCTTCTGCTATTTTCCAGGGTATTGAACTTCACCTTAAACGAAGGCTGTGTAAGAACTTTTGGGCTTCACCTAAAGAAAAAGCAAAATTCAGAGGATAGCATTCAAACAAAGTTCTCTGAAATCACTCCGAAGTTCATGACTTTTCCTGCCTGGACTCTCCAGGAGCTGCCTGTGAGAATTTTCACCCAAAGTCATTTGCCAGAGCTTGATAGAGAAGTAGAGATGAACATCCACGAGAAGCAGACACCAAAGTGGCTCCCACAAGCTGCGCTGTGCAAGCTGAGAGCATGAACCGGTCGGCTGGCCTCCCTCCGTGCTTGGACTAAACCCACTGAAATAGTTTGGAAAATGGTTTCAAGTCATTGAAATAATCCTCTTGTGGCCCCCACCCAACTTGGAGAGCAGGAAATACCGTTCCTGTGTAACAATCACAGGGCAGGTCCCTGGGGTTTCCCGGGACTTGCATCCCCTAATTCCTGTTTCTGGTCCCTAACTGCTCACTCTATATTTGTGTCAGGCTGCCATAGGCTGCCGTGCATTTGGTTTATAAGATAACTTGGAGTCATTGAAATCTAAAATAATCTGTTTTTCCAGGAAGCGGCGGACTGACCTTTCAGGATTTGGTCTGTTTTACCGAGCGTGCCGAGAGTTTGAATAGTGCTGTTGATAGCACAAGGCTGGGTGTTTATCCTATGGGTCCTTGAGGGTGAATAACCGTACGGGAATAGGATACGCACACTTCTAGGCTCTCTTGGCTTATGAAGAATTGATTCCTGTTTCTTCTGCGGACTGGTGTCACGTAAGGAATGCTATTTCCACATGTTTTTCTGCCACTGTAGTTTTGAAATAGCTACTTGCTTAGAAATGAGTAAATATTTGTCAGACAAATAAGACAAGAGTTGATTCTAACTTTTGCACTTCAGGGCAGGAAAGAGCCTAACCAATAGCCCTTTTACAGATGATGTCACTCCCCCAGTGCTATACTATGTGAGCAGTATATTTTAGGGGTAAACACAAGGAAGCAGTTTTCAAGAGGCTCGGGTTATTATTCCACTGTCAATCAACAGCCCAACCTCTGTGGATTTCGCCCTGCTGAGTGTTCTAACCTAGGAATTAATCTGCTTTGTAAGGAAGGCCAGAGAGGACTGCATCTTCCTTTTACATGGGAAACAGGGAGGCACTAAGCACCTTTTAGCCGGTTTCTTGTCACCGTGGAGACGGGAAAGGAATGTGAGCTGCACAGAGGCCCTTTGTGTTTTAGGATTTGTCAGTTACTAAGCCAGTTTCAGAGGATTCCCGCCAGCACAGCCTGAATGGGAGCATATGGAGAACACTTTCCCAGGAACAGTATGTCCATGGCGGAGCGGCTCCTGGGCGCTTTTAAATTCTTCTTTAATAATTTATTGCAGTCCTCCCCCCCACTGTGTTTCTTTAATGCAGAAGCTATTATCTTATAGCAGGCAACAGTCTTTAAAAAAAAAATTGAATCTGTAAGGCAGACACTCTATAACTTTATATCCCCGCACTGGCCTCACGTCCCCTCATTATCACTTTCTGATTTTTGTTTTAAATATAGTTTTATACAGTAAAGTTTGGACATGTGTACACCCCCCCCAATATTCCACACCCGTGTGTGCAGGGCGAAATATTCCACAGGGTACATGTATAAGTTAGAGCAGGGGTTTTCAACCTGAGGGTCTTGACCCCTTAGGGGTAGAACGCCCTGCATGACAGATATTTACACTATGATTCACAACAGTAGCAAAATTACAATCACGAGGTAGCAGCTAAATAATTTTATGGTTGGGGTCATCACAACATGAAGAACTGTGTTAAGGGGTTGCAACATTCGAAAAACCACTGGGCTAGAGAGAGGGGTCCTGAGAGCTGGTTAGCTTCTGCCTATACCCACTTCTCAGCTGTGGGGCAAGCCACCCCAACTTTTATCCTTCCAAATCCTTATCTAAGAAACAGGATTTCTCTTGCTACAGGCTCATACTAAAGGAAGTCCATATGGATTCGAGTATGGGTCGCTTACAGACTACTCAGTAGCAGTGCTGCTAGCATTCTGGCTAATGGGATTCTTCTACTGTAAACTAGTCTTGACTCTGCCCTCAAGATGGCACCCTGGCCTCTGACACTGCAGATCCCAGGAGGGTCTGTGAAATGACCAGGCTGCTTCCTGCTTACGCTGACTTTTCTTCCCATTTTTGTACTATTTGAGAATTCACTAGATCGTCTTCTCTTCAAGTTCTTAACTTCCTGTGACTGAGGTGCCTGTACCATGCTAAATATTCTCACGAGTCATTGAGGTGTACACACTGCAAATGGTCACTTTATGTAGTCTCAGGATCTTCAGACTACTGACACTGGGGTTTGGGCTGGGCTGTGTCTAGCCCCTACACGGACCACTTCTGTCTTGCAAATGTCTGTGAGATGAACGGCCCATTGGAATGAATTCAGAACTCTGCAGACTTGGTAATGTGATGCACTGTTCTCACTTCTCGGAACCGTGGCATCTCAGACTACACTGTATCTAGTCCACTGGCATCAGATTTCTTCTTAAGGGCTGTAAAGATTAAGCAACATGTGCAGATGGTCCAGGCTAGTTAACCTATCTTGTGGGAGTCACAAAAGCAGGGGTGGGTGGTCCTGGGTACTCCTACGGCTTCTGCACAACAGACAAGATGGGGATTTGCTGCAGACAGATCTTGTCATGTTGTAACAAAAAAAGGAGGCTTAAAGTATGCTTGACCAGCCCCTTCCCCAGGCCCTCGACACTTCAAACACCTCTCCTGAGTGATGTCCATTGGAGACACTACTTTTATTTTTTTGAGAGATGTTCTCATGTAGCCCAGGCTGGGCTTGTACTTATTACATAGCCAAGGATGACCTTGAATTTGATCTTTCTGCCTCCACCTCCCAAGTGCTGGGGTCGGAAGCTCCATGCCTGGTCTATGTGGTGCTGGAGATGGAACCCAGGGCTTTGTGCATGCTGGACAAGCATTCTGCTAAATGAGCCGATCCCCAGTTGCACTATAGATATTTTGGTGGACAAATTCTCTCCTGGTTTGGTTTCTAGAGAAGGGCTACTTCTCCCTAATTTCTGAGTTCTTTTTTCTGCTCTCTCTCCAGCCCTGAAAACCCTGGAATGTGGGTTTGTTAGGAAGCTCCGACCCTGTGTCGGAACTCTGCACAGTCAGAAATAGATGTGCAGTCTTCCTGTTGACCCAGGCACCTTCCTTTATTTCCCAAAGTGGCCATTGCTAATCTTTGTCTCCTTCTTTGAGGTCGGCATGGCACTACTTCCCTTGGTACCATTTCCTGTCATCTGTAGCCAAGCCACAAAGTCTCCCCAGATGTGTTTCCTTCTACACCACGGAGAAACCAATCCACAAAGGCCCATCTTTTCAGGTCCCTTCCAAATAAAAGACATCATCGTTCCCCTCTGGTAGTTGATGCTCCCAGTCAAGGGGTTTCCTGCCCCAATCAAGGGGGACCCTTCTACCTAGAACTATCATGTCCTCACTCCTGGAGATGAGTATTCCCTACACGCCTTTCTCCTCTCACTCTTCAGGCTCTCCAATCTCTGCCTGATGCTTGGCTGTGAGTCTGCATCCGTCTTCATCACTTCATGACCACCTTTTATGCATGCACCTATGTACTCAATATCACAATCCGGGTGCCTACCATGTAACTCTAACATAACATGCTCAAAACCGAACCTTTTCAGTTGCTCCGGTCTAAACACCTTGGAGACATGGCCATCGCTTTTTCCCTCACATTTAATATTCAATCATCCAGAAACGCTTGGCCTGCTTCCCTCAATTCACCCAGGGGCGACTGCTCTCAGTCTGGTCTGAGGCACTAGGTTAATATCTGGATTACTGTACTGGCTTCCAGGTAACCAAGTGATGCATGTTCCCTTCCTTTGCACCTGGACTGTACCTCGAGCTACCATGCAAAAGTGCCTCGGTCTTGCTCTCTCTCTCTTCTATCTAGACAAGGGCAAGCCGCACCTCCAATGCTTGGGTTTATGAGACACCCACTAAGTAGCTCTGACTGGTCTGAAACTTGCTTCTTGGCCTTGGGCTTGTGATCCTTGTGACCCATGGGTGCTGAGATGAGAAGCATGCCACCTTGCCTGGCCTTACACTGATTTTCCACAGCTGGAGTGGTCTTGTTAAAATGCCACCTGGTGAGGCATGGTAGCACACACCTTTAATCCCAGACTTGGGAGGCACAGGCAGGCAGATCTCTGTGAGTTCAAGGCCAGCCTGCTCCACGGAGTGATTTCCAGGACAGCCAGGGCTACATAGTGAGACCCTGTCTCAAAAGAACCAAAACAAATAAATACATAGGTAGGTAGGTAGGAAGGAAAGAACAGAGATGGATGGATAAACAGACAGACAGATAATACCACCTCATGAAAACCCTCTGCTCGGGATGGTCCAAGTGGGTCCTATCTCATTTGGGCAGTCACCTTCAGAAGTTGACAAAGCTCTACGTAATGTGACTGCTGCTAACCTCTCAGGTGCCAGCTTTACCTTTACTGTGCCAGGGAAGCCTTTGCTTGCTTGGGTCACTATCAGGGGCTTCCTAGGTTCACCTCATATCCAGACTCATAAGACATAGTCTCACACGGTACTAGAATCACTTACAGGAAGGACTAAGCAGCAGTTTGCACAGTTTCAAGCCCCGAGCTTTGTCCTTGACAATCTATGCAGCAGTTGGTGGAGTGGTTCACACTGGTCTCTGAGCCTCTCCCTTTTCCCTCTTGCCAGGCGTGTATGACAGGACTATACCTCTGTTTAGACTCCCTCCAAGTCAGAGAAGTCCAACAATATGGCTCCCTGTCAGGCATGTATTGCTCTTTCAGCTTAGACAAGTTGACCAATCAGTGGTCACTTGGAATCTAAGTGCTGCTGCCTAATAACAGAGTTGAAACTTTACCTGCATCAGGTCTCCAGGGGAACAGAAGGATAAGGAGTGAAGAAATACAACTTCGGGAAGTGAAGGGTTTATCACTCCATGTCTCTCTCCCCCTGTTCCAGCTTTTAGACTGGAGTGCTCCTTCCAACTACGTGACCTGTTCCCGCCCATCTTCAACTCTTTGGCCAAAACCCACACTTGATGACTTCCCCTGAATCTTTCTTCCATCTAGTGCCAGAGCTTTTGTTGCCCTTCCTGCATTCTAATTTTTCTAACAATTGCATTTTATCCATAAATTGCAATTCTGTGGTTTTGGCTACCCGCTGTCGACTGTGGTCCTAAAATATTAAACGAAAATTTCAAAAGTAAGTGATTCATACATTTTAAATTGCACATCATGCTGAGCAGTGTGGTATTAATTGCTTAGTAATGGTCTTGGTTTTCAGGGTGACTGTGGAGGCATCTTGGCACTGTAACCCGTATTTTCTTAAAATATAAAATATATTAAATACATTTTATTTAATAAAACTCAAAATGACCTTTGAGTACCAGAAGAAGCAATGGACAACTTGAAAGCCCCAAGAGAAGTCTCAGTTTAACAGAGAAAGAAAAAAAAAAGATTTGCTGTGGTTGCCAAGATCCATATAATGTGAGAACAAGCAGGAAACACCAGGCTCGGTGGAACCTTTCAGACGCACTGGAGGTCTTGCATGTATCTATCGCCTCTCGGTTTATAACTGACTCACTGTGCTTGTTTTCTTCTTTCCTTTCCCTCAGCCCAAGGCACACTTTGATGATTTAGTGTGTGTGTTCTCGCATGTGCTGTAGGAAGAGCACAGCTGTCTGAAGTCAGGACTCGTCTATCATTGGTTCTTAGGATCCAGCTCTGCTCGCTGGTCAGGCTTGGCAGCAAGTGCCCTTCCCTGCTGAGTCACCTCGCCAGCCAGAGGTTTCTGTTTCCCTCTTCTTTCCTCCACTGTCAATTCTTAGTAGAGCAGAGCCTGGCACACAGTTGTTATTTTAGAGTTAATCTATGTTTTCCCTCTGTTTTAGACTTTGGTTTCTCTTTGGTATTCTATTCTGAGTGGGTGGGGAGAAGGGAAGTGTGTTTGTTTTGTTTTGAGACATGGTTTCCCATAGCTCAGGCTAGCCTGGAACTCATTACATTGCTAAGGATGTCCTTGATTCCACTCCTCCTGGTTCCAATTTCCAAGTGCTAGGATTATGAGTGTTTACTACCAGGCTAGCTAGCAAAATGTTTTTATTTTATTCAAATAAAATACAATGAGCATGCATGATATTAGGGACTAAGAACAAGGACTTGGCATCCAAATCACTTGGGTTAAAGAAGGGCTCTGCCGCCCACAGGGAAGTTCCCCTTAACCTCCGTGTACTTAGGAGAGTGACAGCTCCTGTCTGAGAGCTGGCACACAGGCAATGTTAGGATGCACTTTAACAATTAACAATACCAAATCTTTAAAAGGCCTTTATTTCTACACTGTATTATTTCTGGAGATTTTTCTTTCTTCCTACCTCTTCCAGGCTGTTCTTCCTGAAGGTCCCACCCACCCACAGCCTCTAACTTCCATTCACTGTCCAACCACTGAACAAAGGCTTCTAAGGGTCAGATGTTACTTTTCTCTCCTTAGTCGGTGAGTTGGGTGGGAGCTGTCTGCTGTTGTTACTCACAGCTTCTGAGCCTGGGACTCTCCTGTTCTCCACCTGGCCTTACAGAAGATCCCCATCCCTCCTCCAAGAACTCTCCTGTGCTGTTCAGGACATCCTTTCCCTCCCACCTTCTCTTTGGATGATTCCACTTCCAGGCACCACACTGACGTCATCCTAAGGACACCCAATCTGCAGCAGTCCAAGAGTTTCCCATCCTGGCACCTTCTCTCTGCCCTTCCCCTCCCCCTTTAGCTTCCACCCTCTAGCTAGACAATTCTTCAATTTCTATTGCAACAATTCCTTTTTTCTCATTTCTAGACTAAGCTGAGTTTCTTCCTCTTCACTTCCTTCCTACCTGCGGTGCCAGCATCAGTAACCGTCTCCGCTGCTTGCCCGTCAGCTTAGCTCCCCTCAGAAATCAACTACATATAGTATCTAGGCCCTGCGAGTGTGGGGCCTGGCACAGTAACAGGTATGAGGAGTTATCTGTGTAGATGGAAACACGGCTTCTATACAGAATGCATTTGTGACTGAGTTATGCTTTAACTCAGAACCAAACACCGAGGGCATCTTGGCCTCTCCAAAAAATATTAATTCTCCCAGAAAAAAAAAAAAACAACACAGGCTCAAGCATAAGAGGCAAAGAAAAGCAAAAGGCTGTACGTGACAATGGAAGTGGCACTGCGAATCGTGTTAACAACATCCAACCTCACTTGAGCAAGTGGCTTCCTTGCATTCCAGCACAACTCTGTCTTATCAGGAAAGTTTAGCAAATGAGTTTTCAGGCTCCCTGTCATGATTACCAGTGCCATAGATAGCTAGAGAAGACTGCCTATTGGTTATCCCTACCCCTATGCAGCCAGCTCACCACCCCCATGCAGCCAGCTCAGCCCCCTCATACAGCAGCCAGCTCACCACCCCTTTGCAGCCAGCTCACCCCCCTATGCAGCCAGCTCACCCCCCTATGCAGCCTGCTCACCCCCTCCATGCAGGCAGCTCAGCCCCCCCATACAGCAGCCAGCTCCCCACTCACCACGCAGTTAGCTCACTCCTCTCTCTCCCTACCCTTCCCGCCCCCACTTTCTGCCCTGTACAACACTGGGGATTGAACCCAGGGCCTCATGTATTTATTCCAGGCATCTCCCACCAGCAAGCTGCGTTCCGAGTCCAGAAGAGCCAGCCCTTCAGCTGCACCCTTTGGCTTCCAGTCCTCCGAGGCGCAGGCACTTACCTGCAAAGTACATCCGAACACTCCTATCATCAGCATGGCCACCGAGAGGTAATCTGTGAACACATCCCACCACGGCTTCAGCACGCGGAAGGCGGGCTGCTGCTCCGAGAACTGCCGGAACTCTGTCACGGGAATCATGGTTCTGAGAGAGGAGAGAACACTGGTGAATTACTTTTCTCTGGACATTACATAGGATGCTTTCGTCTGTTTTTGGTTTTTTTTTTGTTTTTTGTTTTTTGTTTTTGTTTTTTTTTTTTTTTTGCAACATTTGAAGTGCTTTTGTGAATCGCAGGAGCAGGACCTTCTGGAGCCAAAGGGCTACCAAGACACACAGTGTTCCTGAGCCAGTGAGGGACCACCAACAGGAGAATTGAAGAGAGCCGCATACAGCTGAGTTATCATCTGGTAACCAAGCTCCCTCTGTGCTCCTTGGACTTAGACAAACCCAGGTATTCCCTGGATCCTCATTTCCCTCAAGGGTAGCATGAAGATGCTGCCACAGAGATGGGTCCACACATTGAAATGTCTTTGCTATTTCGTGCCTCCTCGGCTGTGCTTCAGTCTGTGTGCCATTTCTGTATCCATTTGTTACTGATGGACTGTTACAGGATGGATTAGTGGGTGTTCGCTCACTCCAGGGAGATGGAAAACCATGTGGCTCCATGGCCACTGTCCTGTAGTAGACTGTGCGTGTGTGCGTGCGTGTGATTGTGTGATTTCCTCCACATCTTTTTTGCCTAAATGCCTTTGTTTCAATTCCTTTTCCATTTCTTACATGTCATATTCCATTGTGAATCTTAAACACATCCTGATTTTCTATTCTGAGAAATTAGTTTACCCTGGAAACTTGCTACACTTTGGATAAGTGTTCCCTAGAGGCCAAGTGTTAATTCAGGTATGGCCGCCAGCCTCTGGTGCTTTGGGAGAAGGAAGACCTTTAAGAGGTCAGGCTCAAAAGAAGAAAATTAGGTTGCTGTGAGCGTCCCTTGAAGGGACCCCAGTGCTGGCTTCTCTCTCAGTTTTCCTTGCCTACCATGTGCTCCTCCCTAGATGTAATTCCACGCCAAAGACGAAAAGCAATAGGCAAACAGGCGCTGGACTAAAGTGATCAAAACCATAAGCCAAAAGAAACTTTTGGTGTTTTGAAGTTGATTTATTCCAGCATGTTTGTTCCGGTGATACAAGAAGAACATAAAAATGGATTCTCTATAAAAATGACTGCTGAAGACGCAACATGGAGTGGGATTTTAGACAGCTCCTCACAAAGCCTAGGGAGCTGCGGAAGAGGCGGGAAGGAGGTGGGGGGGGTTATGAAGCGCCGTTTCCTTGACAGGACGTGGCACCTACAACTATGAACACATATCCACCATGGATACCTGCACATGGCTTGAGTGAGACTGGGCCCAAAGACATTCCACTGTAAACTGGGGCGGGGCTCTGAGGCCCATGACCATCTGAGGAGCTCTCAGAGGTTGCTGGAGGAGGAAACTGAGCCAGAGTCCACTGTAAGAACAGCAAGTGCTCTTCAGTGCTGAGCCACCTCTCCAGTCCTCCCCCAAATATTTAAAAGCTACTGCTAGGTAAAGGACCGCAGCAGAATACACACGGTGCACCTGAGGTTCTGGGGGAGGTAAATGGGCACGCTCTCTTCGTCTCTTCTCTCACATGCCCATTCTTAGAACCTTCGCTGTGACCCATGACTCCTGTGGATTTGTTGGTGGCCATAGCATTAAAAAGTTACCATAATGGCCATTCTGTCTTGCTGCTTCAAAACTATTTATTTTTTTGATTTGTTTTGAGCCAGGGTCTCTCTACATAGCCCTGCCTGTCCTGGAACACACTATTTAGACCAGGCTGGCCTCCAAATCATAGAGATCCACCTGCCTCTGCCTCCTGAGTGCTGGGACTAAACGTGTGCACCACCACACCCAACTACAACTGTTTCTTAAACAATTCAGGCTTTACTCTTTTGGGTTTACTCATTAATGACGTTGGGAATTTCAGCCCTCAGCTCATCTAGCCCATTGTCTACTTGACCTCTGAGCAGTGCTGAAGTGGTTTTTCCATCTTATTGAAGCATAATTCCAGGTGAACTCTACCAGCCACCACCAGTTTCTTGAGAACCTGCACATGGCTTGAGTGAGACATGAACAAACTTGTTCACGGGGTAAGCTGATGTGCACATGTCCTAGTTACACATGTGCATCCTAGTTACACATGTGTATCCTGTAGCTTTGGAGCCTATTCTGGAACTAGCTCTTGTTATACATGTGCACATGTCCTAGTTACACATGTGCATCCTAGTTACACATGTGTATCCTAGTCTGCTTTCTACTACTGGGATAAACAGTGACCAAAGGCAACCTGTGGAGGAAAGAGCTTCTTTGGCTCACAAGGCAGAAACTTAAGCAGACAGAGCATGAAGATGAGAGCGGAAGCAGAGCCTAAGGATGAACCCTGCTTAC